>SKCR01019517.1:0-81687 GCA_019454045.1 Zanthoxylum bungeanum | reverse complement strand
CACTTTGCCTATATCAACTCCCCAAGCCACGCTTGAAGTTTTCACTAGTAAAAGTGAATTCATACTTTACACTATGAGTTTTTCGTGGCTCACTCACAACCAATAGTTTTTTGTGGTTCACTCCAAACCAAGAGTTTTCATAGATTCATTCCAAATATTTTACAACATCAAGAATTTTGTCACTTAGGTTCACTCCTTAATATTTACAACTAAATAACCTTTTTGAGTATACTCACTCAACAAGAGATTTCACAACCACAAGTGTTTGAAGATAAGAAAGATTATAACACAATTGGATACACACACAAGAGATAATAAAGATTAAGGTGTGAGTGTATATCCAAATAAATCTAAGCTCACTAAATAAGTATAGAAGTGTAGTGTGTGAGTTTTGATTATGATGAGAGTGTTTGATCAAGAAGATTTAAGTTACTCTCAATGTTTTATCTTAGAGAAATTATATGAAGGTTCAAGAGCTTGGAAAAAATGAAATAAAGATTCAATTTATAGAGAAAATGAAATTGTCCTTGTTTTATGCGCTGAGGCCGGTATGCCGGTCTGCAATGGCTGGTATGCTGGTCCTGTAATTCAAACGGCTATATGACCGTTGAAGATTAAAACGCACATATCATATTACTGATCGATATGGAGATCGATATATATCATGCCAGTTTCAGAGAGCATGTAAAACGATGAGGTATATCAGTATGAATTTCGGTATGCTCTAGTCCAGTTATAGTAACTGTGCAAACTTCAGACTGACCGGTATGGTAGACCGGTATAGAGTAGCTCGGTTCCAGAGGCGATGCAAAATTGCTCAGAACAGAGCAGGGGCACCGGTATATCGGTTCCAGTGCAGAAATCTCAGGATTTGAAAGTTTAAAATATTTTGCACTTGACCCTAATGCATGTATACGAATGTGCATGAGTCTTATGAGCTTAAAGTACTTGAATTATAAACTCACTTACATTGAGAGCCATAAGTTATAAAACTACACTTGATTTCTTCGTTTGGTGTTTGAATCTTTACATTAATTTTACTTCGACATTAGATTGTAATGCTCGTGAATGTGCGTCAAAGACTCTTACGTTGCATCATCAAAATTTATGTTTGAGAATATGTCGCTAACACGATACAATGGCTCTAGAGAATGAATTAGAGGTTTTTATTCAAGGTGCATAGGCGGTGCACAAAATTATAATGATGGTTTTAGTTGTTTTTTTTTTTTTTGTTTTTTTTTTTTGTTTTCATTGCATAGGTTCCTAAAGTTTTTTTATTTACATTTTTAACAGATAAGTTTAAAAATTTGTCATTATAAAGTTTTTTTTTGACATTATAAAGTTTATATTATTTATAACTTTGACAGAAAAATTTCAAAACTTATCATTAAATCTAGAAACAGAAAAAGGTAAAAATATAAATTAGGGTTTGTGAACCGCCTGCATCGGCTATCTTGTCCTTTAAGGGTCGCCTAAAAGGTCAATGGCTACGCATAAATGGTTCGACCCTTAACCAATTTAGGTAATCGCCTAGGGCCTCACCTCAAATATAAAGTATAATAAAAATTTGTGCATTTATATTTAAGTGTATTACAAAATTATTAGAATTTTTATATAAAATATAATAAAATTTCCCTAATTGATTAGTTAATTATAGTATAGAATTATTAAGATTATTACATTATTATATTTTAGTAAATATTTACTTTTATCTTTCTTATTTTCAAACAAAAATATGATTATTTTATTTTTTAAAAAATATCTCTAATTTAATGAAGTCTCGTTAATTTTTTTTACCTAATATCCCAAATAAATTTGAGCCGCCCTTAACCCTAAGCTCTCCCCTATCGTATATTTAGTGTCGAACGTTTTTTTAGAACTATGTGTCCAACATTAATAAGGGTGAAATAAAATCAAAATAATGTTATGTTATAAGTGTACAAATTTATACTTAGTTGCTCATGGGACCTATATTATTTATATGTAGAGAGTATAATACATATTTATTTAAATATACAAGATCTTAAATGTATGTATTCATAGTGTAAGATTTTACTAATCAAATTTGCGATAAATATTCATCACTAATATATCTTTACAGGTTAGAAATATGAAAATGTCACCCCATATAATTGAGTAGGAAGGTGCCCTAATATATATCTTTTGGAGTTATATCTGATATAATTAAGTTTATTTATAAATGAATAATCACACGTGTACATCCAAATTAACACACCGAATGACATATCATAGGTATAATCATTTAAATTTTCTTAATTTATTTTTCAATTTTTATTATGCCTAATATATGTTTTCCGCAGTGATCATTGTTGTTTATGAAATAGTGATAGTTAAACAAAATATCTAAACAGCATAAGATGAATGGTTGATATGAAGAGATGCAAGTTAATATGGTAGGTTGGTAATCATAGGATTAGGATGTGGATTTGTAAGATAGAGGGTAGTGTTGTTAAAAGCTTTTGGACCTCCCGTTTTTTGTATTAGTTTTCAGATAAAGGTGACACATGGCATCGTCATTGGATGACACGTAGGGGGATCTATCCTTTTTCTCCAATGACGGATATACCCCTTAAGCGGTTGGACAAAACTATCCCATGGGGCGTGCTGTTGTGGCCTTTATGGGAAATAACCATGCTAAAACATGTCATATCCATTATCTCGTTGCATGTGAAATGGGAACCGTCCAATTTTATATCAGATCATGCATTATGAATGAATGGATTTAGAGCCTTCTATGGTCTATAAAAGTGTTTAGATTGCACTACTTTTGTTAAATTATTAAAATTTGACAAATTTGTATCATGTAATTTCATGGTGGATGATATTGACATGGGTCTTTTATTTGCCTTGGGTATTGATGTGCGCCTTTGCCCAATTTCCCTTTTACCACTTTATTCCCCTGTACCAATCGTGAATGGAATAAAAACTCTTTCCTTTTTTTATTTTATTTTTTTTATTTTATTTATATATTACAAAATTCAAGATTTGAACTTTGATACTTGATTCTATGTAGATTCTGATAATGTATTAAGGGCTTAATACGCTATTAACGACTTATGAAACAAAAGTCATACGAGAAAATTCAACTAAGATTCACATCGGTATCTAAAATAGAAAAAAGAGTTCCTCCATATTGATAACTCAACTAATCTACCAAAACTTTAAATTAAAATAACTTAAACATTTTCTTAAATTATCAAAACATAGCGTGTTGCATACTTCTTAAAGATGTAATTGAATTGATTTGCAAATATCTTAAATTTTTTTTGGAAGGTTAAAAATATTATATTGAATTTGGTTATCACTTGCCTATATTTTAATTTACCATATTGTTGCCACTTAGATTCATTAATTTGGGCTTTAGGTCCAGTTTTTACTGGATTTGGGCTTTGGGCAAAAGTTGAACTACCATTTCAAGACCCGTAAAATAAAACAAAAACAAAAAGAGAAGTAATATATTATTATTATGTTAAAAAACTTTAGACCCTTGACTTCTAAGTTATTTATAACTATAAAGAAAAGAATGGGTTGCGCCCGCCAATGTAAATAATTAATCAATTCTCAGAGAAAATAATTAATTTTACTTTAAAAATCAATTGATTTTATTATGTTATAATTATACGAATTTAATCTCTCACTCATAACACACACATCCAAAGATGTGCTTCTACAGACAAAAGAAAGTGTAATGATTTATAATTCCCTAAAAAAATTAGAGAAAAATAATTGTAAGATTCACGAGTTCATACTTTGAATCTTTGATGACGAGATATAATATGGAAGACTGAATGGTACATTCGTCCCATCACTTGTTCTCACGGCAACATAATTCACAAAGCAATTGCACGTAATTGAAGAAGCAAACCGTGCATGCATGACGTAGGAAGTCGAATAGTCACACGCCAACACATGCAAGAATTTGTTGTTGCAAAAGTGGCGCACTTTTATGGCTTATTTAATTTCAACCAAAAGCAATTACAAAATCTGCAATGCAGTTTGCACGTAATAGTGTTATAGTTTGGGGCTATTTCGGGGTGTAGAAATTGTCCAGCAATGCCAAAATATTTTCACATCAATTAGTAATATTTTGGGACTAACGCGGGTGATTTCCAACACATAGAAGCCTTCTGAAGTGTATTGGAATCACAGAACTGCATGGTGGTTGCCGCAAATTCAAGGCTGTGCAAGGGAGTATCCATTTCTATATGATAAAATTATGGGTTATTTACATTTTACTACTAAAATTATGATAAAATAACAATTGGGTACTATGAATATTAACATATTACACTTTACTACTAAACTTATATAAAATTTAACATTTTACTACTTTTCCATCTAAACCGTTAGTTGACCGTCAATTGACCTTTAAAAAGATTGTTTTATCCTCAAAATAAAATAAAAGTAAAAAATACAATTATACCCTTTAAAAACATATCTAAATCTTATATATAACAATAAAAGAGATGCAATCAACAATCACATTTATAAAAATACGTTAGTCTCAAAACTGTCCATAAAACCCAACAAAATTAATAATTTAATTTACCAAATTAATTTAATAATTAACTTTCTCATAATATCCAAAATACTTTAAAGTATAACAATAAAAGAGATGTACTAAAAGAATCAGTAATTCTTTGTTCAATTATATTATTGGCAGTGGAATGGAACAATAAAGACAATGAGTAATCGTATTGTCAATATATTTTTTAGTTTTTATTTTTGTTATTCCTTTCGTAATGACAAAATCACCCTTAATTTTTTTTAGAATATTTATAATTTATAATAATTTATGGGTTAAGACTCTTTTATTCTTACGATGTCAGCATGATGTCATTGTCAACTGACGGTCAACTAACGGTTTGGATGGAAAAGTAGTAAAATGTTAAATTTTATATAAGTTTAGTAGTAAAATATAATATGTTAATATTCATAGTATCCAATTGTTATTTTATCATAACTTTAGTAGTAAAACGTAAATAACCCTAAAATTATTTATGTGATGAATGTATATTTATTTTAATAAATGTATCAGTCATTAATTATTCCGAATTTTGGATTTATAAGTATTTTTTGAGATTGTATGGCCATAAGACCGTTTTAGGAATTAAAGAAAATGTTGTATTTAATTTTTATTGTGTAACTTTTGGAGCGCGTTGCCAAGGAGAACACCAAAGTGGTAATTGAAAAATATCTAGTAGATATGGATGGCAGTTGTGCGTGGGAAGCTACGGTAAGCATAGGCGTGGTAAGTTCGACATAATAGTGTGGAGGTTGACACGCTCAAAAAGTGATTTTTTACTCCCAAGTATAAGAGTGTCGAAGTAATAAAATAACCCGGTAAGTCCGGGATCGATCCACAAGGAATAAATTTAGTAAAATAGAATGATAAGTAGAGGAAAAGAAAAAGGTTTGATTTGTTGGAAACTTTTAAGTGAAAATGTAGTAATAAAATGAAATGCTGTAGTTGGGGGATCCACTTTTAATATTTCAAATCTAGAAATCTTGCTTAATTATAATATATAAATTGTCATTGTTACACAATTAATTTATCTCAGGAATTAATTATGCCAATATATAGAACCATCCATAAAGGCGGTAGTCATTTCTGTCAATAACTAGTCATGCCAATGTACTAAGTATGCCAAAAATATAAAACCAGTCATAAAGGCGGTGATACCGTATAAAACCAGCCATATAGGCGGTGATACCGTTTGTCTATAACAAGTCATACCAAGGTACTCAATTATGCCAAAATCGTATAAAACCATCCATATAGGCGGTAGCAAGATAAAACCAGCCATATAGGCGGTAGCAAGATAAAACCAGCCATATAGGCGGTAGCTAATTTTGTCAATAATTAATCTAGATCTAAATCAAGTTTTAATCATTAGATTACAATTTATTTATTATAATGTATGCGAGATTGATCTAAGTTTTCATTATAAAAGCTTCACCCATTACCCCAGCGAAAATAAATTAGCTACTCATTTTGTAATTAAATATACTCGTAATTTTATTATTGAAAGAAAAAGACATTACAAAAAGCTTTAAATAAATAAACACACAATACACTCTCTCTCCAAAATCTATAGAGGAATTCAGAAAGAAAGTATGCAAATTTCTTCTACTGGAGGCTTCAATTTATAGGCAAAGTTTGGTCAGCGCGTCGTGACGCCAATGCTCTGCGCGTCGCGACGCGAGTGTCACATTGGGGACACGTGTTGAGAGAATAGCGCGTTCCGTGGTATCTTCGTCTTATTAGGCGCGTCGCGATGCGCATTCATTTTCGTGTCGCGACACGAAAGCTGAATTTCTATTTTTGCCATTTTCCAAGTCTGGTTTGTCATGTCGAGCTTCCGAGCAGTATTTTACCTATCAAATAACAAAAATAACACAATAAAAATACTCAAAACATAACTTAAAATATTATTTCACAAACGTGCCAAATTAAGGGGATTAGTGAAATTATAAGTGTAAAATGATTGACTTATCGTATAATAAATATGTATTTTTTAGTGTTCATCACACCCCCAACCAGTTTATTACTAGTCCCTAGTAATTCAAACGAAATCTAAAAGCATAATTTTTATCTAAGTTAACAATTATTTTCTTTCTTTCTAAATGATCAAATAAATGACTTCTCCTGTACTTTTTACCATTCTTCCATATACTCATAAAATAAGGTATTAATCAATATATTGTGCCCATAATATCCACAGGCATTTGTTGAAAAGAGAGTAATATTTTTGTCCTAAAATTATGTTAGAGTTTACAAATTTTGGCAGTGAAAATTATTTATAAACATATCTTCAATCCTTGTATCGAACTTTGGGCCAGTGACTCCCAAACCAGTTGGTTTTAGGGCACTAGGTGTTAAGACACCCCTACGGACTTAATTGCTCGGATCTCAAATAAAAAAGGAAAAGTGTCTGGTTCCCTTAAGCTTTCTTTTTAACCCTTGTAACGAGCTTTGGACCAGTAATTCCCAGACCAGTTGGCCTTACGGTACTAAGTGTTAAGACACCCTACAGACTTAATTGCTCGAGTTAAAAAGGCTACGAAAACGAACTTTATTCAAACTCCATTTTTTTCCAAGCTCTACCATTTTACGTGAACAATCACTGCTTGTTGAGGCAAGATGTCCGATTACTAAGTAAAAATCTTTATTAAACTAAATCAAACTCTACCGTTTTACGCGAACAATCACTGCTTGCTGAGGCAAGATGTCCGGTTACTAAGTAAAAGCATGATTTGATTTTTTTTAATATATATATATATATATATATAAATATAAATTTCACTACCTTTAGGTGTTACCTCCAATAGACTAGAGAACTGAATATTACAGAATTTTCACTTCCCACCCATGATCATATGTTACCATGTTGTTGATAATATCTCTCAGATGAGCATATAAAGATCAAATTTAATCAATGTTATGGAGAATTCACAAATTTAAATGATTCAAAAAAAGGAACAACAAATAACTTGTTACGAATTATATTGAGATGTGTCTCAGGAATGAAAACTTCTTACACAGCCACCTCTGAACAACAATTCCACTTGGTTTAGAAAACAAATTTGTTGTTAGTTTGTGTGTGTGTGTGTATATATATATATATATGGATATATATTCTTACACACCAAATAACAACAAAGTAATTTTTTTTTTATAAAAACATCAATGAAACATGAAAATTATCTAGTAAATTATCCCCTCCCCTAACCAAAATGAGACATTGTCCCCAATGTTTAAAGAAAAAGAAGTATAGTTTAGAAGATATCATCTGGTTAGTGTGGAATTGACAGTTACAGCTACGACTAAAGATTACAGATTAAGGTCCAAGTTTACTTTGTGCTTTTTGCCACGATCGTTACCAGACCAGTTCAATTTGGAAAGAATATGGTCGATTTTTTGTTCATAAGCTAATAGTTGGTCAATTAAATCATCAGCTTTTCTTGCAGTTAGGAAGATATCTCTTACCGATTTTGAAATAAACCCATTTCTTTTGGCATCTTCAAGAAATACAAAAAGAAAATCGAAAAATCCATTAATATTAAACAGCCCAATGAGATTTTGGTGAATATTCAAGTTTGCCTATGACGTAACTGTGAATATTTCTTCCAACGTTCCTAGCCCACCTGGTAAAGCAATGAAAACATCAGCATGATTGATCATTTCAGTGAGTCTTTCATATATACCTGGGACAATACATTCTTCTCCATTTGATTTTCCGATGATGTTGTTCTCTGTTAAGAGTTTTGGAATGATCCCCAAAACTTGACTACTAACTTCTTGTACAGCTGATAAGTGCACGAAAGTGTACTTTGAACATCGCTAACTCGGCTTAATTATCTTATATTTAATCTTAATTAGAGTTTGTTTTGTGCTTTGTCATTAGGAGCAATGGAACATGAAGAATGGAGCAATTAAACATGTTTCGGAGCCTAACGGAAGCATCGGACGCGCGCGGGAAGAGCAGAACGCAAGACGTGAAGCATCTGTTGGACAATTATGACCCATAGCATCACTATTTTGTAAAGGACATGGTGTTCTTGTACAAAATTAACTATGTGACAAATGAAATTGCCTTTTTATCATTTGTAATTGGATTACTGGGATATATAAATGATAAAAGTCCATATGATTAGTACCAGATTAATAAGATATGAGACAATATTAATTCACGTAAGGTTTAATCATTAAATATCCTTAGTCGTAGTATTATCGAGACTGGACATCGATAATGCGGAATAGGCTAGTATTACACTTGTGCGTGTTATGGAAGCGTAACGACATAGTTCTCATATATTTGGGTATTATATACTCATGCAAGTGTAATAACAGGTTCTATTTACCGATGGTACGGGAATAGCTTCGCTCTAGATAGACCCCTCGGAATCCCATTGGTAGTATGACTATGTGTCTATGGGAATCCGAATCAGGGTAGGTGTATTTGGTCTTAACGTGAGACTTGCATCGCTAATACTTGTGACAATCAGTATACTTTGGTTTTGGTCGTCCGGGGTTTTAACAGGTTCTGTGTACGCCTCTTCTGGGTATACTGAGAATCGTAGTGTATTGGGTATGATGTCAAGATGGAAGTATCACTTCAGTTATATGAAGATGATGATCACGCATGGATACGTAACTGGTACTCTTAAATACTGCAGTCATCGAGATAATATGACTAGGTCATGATTATCCGATTATAGAGACTAGTTGCCAGAGATCCGATATATGCTTCGTACGGGGCAGACACAATTCCAGCCCTAGGCCTAGCATGTGATATCCAATACTGGATCGTAATATGTAATACTACGTATATTATGCCTGACAAAGATTATATATTCCTTTAAAGAATATTTCTGGAGAATTGGGAAGACACGATGTTTTACTAGAAGTCAACCATGTCTTGTAAATCGGTAAGAACGTGGTACCGAGTACGCACGTATTCGGATAGTCCAATGACCATATTTATTGCCAACATATCCAGGGATCTCTTGGGTCGCTTCCCGAAGATTCACCGATGACATTTGACTCGAACAATAAATTAATCTGGGATTAATTATTAGAGATAAAATTAATCTGGGATTAATTATTAGAGATAAAATTAATCTGGGATTAATTACGGCAATAAATTAATCTGGGATTAATTACCAAAGAGAAAATTAATCTGGGATTAATTGCGTCAAGAATTAATTTGGGATTAATTCGACTAGAAGAGAGAACGCGATTAATTTGGAATTAATCGGTAAAGTAAATTTAATAGTTAAATTGGATTTTAATATTTAATTTAATTAATTGGGCTAAAATAATATATTAGATATATTAATTGAAATTAAATTTCAACGCAGAATTAAAATTGGATTTTAATTCAAGAGAACAAATTAATTTAGAATTAATTCGTAAGCGACTTACGTAATAATATTGCGAGGCATTATTATTCAATTAAATTGGATTTAATTAAGTTACAACGACAAATTCGTTTAATTCAGAATTAAATGAACCCGGGCCCGAGCGATGTTGCGTGTTGGATTGTCCGACTTAAATTTGGAATTTGAAGTGTGGCCCACCAACTTACAACAATATGTTTGATTAGTGATGGAATTTGGTAATTGGTTGTGTGAAAAGCTTGGATTGCTTATTGAATACACAAACCAAAACCAACACACTTTGTTTTTAATTAAAAACATATACCAACTTTGAAAGTCAACTTTTGTATTAGATTTTGGAAATAAAAAATGCACTATTCCTCTTCCTCTCTCATTGGGCGTGAATGCTCTCTCCCTCCATGGATTTTTGTTGCAAAAATTCAAGCAAGCTAGCACTTTAAAGAGACAAATGAGGTGATAGGGAAACCAATCCATGAGTTTGGAATTCAATTTGAAGGCTTGGAGATTCTACACATCCATGAAAGTTTTGAATTTTCTCTACCAAGCATTGTGAGTATTTCTGCAACTCCTCTTGTTTATTCACACACAAATCACTCTTAGACGATATTGGCATGTTCTAGGAATACTAACAGCACCAGGGAAAAGAACCACTGGCACCGCTGCACCTGCACGCTCCCCATACATGTTGGCCGCAAGTTGGGCGCTGCGGCGCCCAAAGACCAGCGCCGCGGCGCCCCAAACGCCCAAAAACCTTGATTTTTGACGTCTTTAATGCGTATTATGATTCCGAGGCCTCCCTATATAAAGCCAACTTCGTCCAAACCCTAAAACAGAAGAGAAAATCAGAGAGAAACAGAGGAGAAACACACAAAAAGACTCACAAACACAAGATTGGGAGAGAAAAATGAAGAACTTCAAAGACAAACATGCCGTCTCTCCGATCTATTCAGGCTATCTCTCTATTCCGCATGGAGAACTAATCTCATAGGAAAAGCTAAGGATGAACTCTTGTATTTGAATTTCTATGTTTATATTTTTGATTCCTAAGAACCTTTTAAAGTTTAATACAATTTATGTTTGTTATTCTTTATTATCTTATGATTTCTGAGCCCAGAGATTGTGTTTTGTCAACTCCCATATAGATCCAGTCATGTTTCTTCTATGTGTGAATTGCGAACCCAGTTGTGACTGGTAAAGTTATTTTATGTGTTGGTCTTATGCTGCAGTATTGCCTGAGGGTATATTGTCGATGTTAGATAGCTCGTAATGATAACTTTTGTATGCTATTAACATAGAAAAAATAATCATTGATTAAGTTAGAATTGAATATGCATAGAATTGAATATCCTCCAACTGTTGGTTTGGGATGTGAAACTTTCAGTTGAGTAATAACAAGAATCAATAACTGAATATATGAGTTTAATACAAGAGGGATTCCCAATGCTTTGCCATATATCTCTACTGATATCCTTCAACATCTTTTTATAGTTTTTACGTTACTTTATCAAATCAATCTATCTCTTTCTATTAAGTTACTGCTAATATTTTTCTTTGAGTAAATTAGTTTCTGTAATCATCTCTCTAAGGGCGTAATCAAAATTTGACGCCGTTGCCGGGGAGACGGTTTACAATTTAAAGGAGCAGGTTTTCTTGGTCAAACACAAAGCGGTAACTTCGTTCCTTCTTTTATTCTTTTGTTTATTTATTTATTTTATTTCAGTTTTTATTTATTTATTTATTTATTTATTATTTATTTATTTTATTTCAGTTTTTGTTTTTGTTTTAGTTTAGATTTTAATTTTTAGTTTATTCCTTTATTTTATTTATTTTAATTTTATTCTTGTTTCCCGTAGGAAACTTGAAGAGTACCTCCACCCAACTCGCACAGCTACACTTTCGTGCATAATGTTTCCTCCTAATGCACCACCCATAGATTTTAAACCTGGGATGATACAGTATCTCCCAACTTTTCACTGTTTATAGAGTGAAAATCCTTATTTGCACATTAGAGAGTTTGAAGAGGTAGTAGCAACCTTCGATGACCGGTTTGGAACCACTGACATAATTAGACTTAAGTTCTTCCCATTTTCCCTTAAGATAGAGCTAATAGCTGATTGTATTCTTTGAGACCGTGATCAATAGGATCATGGGGCGAGATGACACATGTATTTTTAAATAAATACTTTCCACACCATAAGACTAATGCCTTGAAAAGATAAATCTCCACCTTCTCCCGGAGAGATAGTGAAACCCTTTTATCAAATGTGAGAGAGGTATAATGAGATGTTAGCTAGTTGCCCTCACCATGGATATGAGAGTTGCCGCTTAGTAAGTTATTTTTATGATGGTCTAACCCCTAGGAGTGCCAGTTTGTTGAGACTATGTGTAATGGTGAGTTTATACATAAAGACCCTGATGAGGCATTCGAGTACTTAGATGACCGAGCTGAAAAATCTCATACTTTGACTAGACCTAATTCCCTGGATAACACTGATAGAACACACACCCCTTCTAGTAGAGGCATACACCACTTCAGGGAAGATGATAGTCTTAGGTCACGGGTTGAGCTATTGACTAGAGAATTATGAGCCTTAAAAGCTAGAGATAGCAAGACTATGCATGCAATCGCCCACCTAGAACCCCAAGAGTGCCCTGTATATGGTGAGATGAAGGGAACATATGAGGAACAATATAATAACTAAGGGATGTACAAGAAGCCATACACACCTTATTCATATACCTATAATCCTGGTTGGCGGAACCATCATAATTCTAGTTGGAAACAGGAGTCCCATCAGCCTATTCATGCACCACAAACGAGGAGTTACAGTGCTCCTCCTCAGTTTCCACACCTACAGCAGCCCCTAAAAATTCTTTAGAAGACAGTGTGTATGCATTTATAGAGGCCCAAAGTAAAACCAATCAAAGGTTGAGTTGTTGATAACTCATGTTGTTGATGATAATAAGGAAATTAAGAGTCAAGTCTCTAAATTGACTAATGTCCTAAGTGTGCAAGAACGAGGAAAATTTCCATCTCAGACTCAACCAAATCCACAAGGCCAACACATGGCACAGGCTGATCACGAAGCAGCCAATGTAAAATGTGTTAATGCTATATTCACTAGGAGTGGTAAGGAGGTAGGGAGACAGGACACGCCCAACACTGTAGACGCCACTAAGGATAATAGTGAAGATACTCCTAAAGCAAAACAAGAGACACCTTTCCAAGTTAGAATACCTTTCGCTCAGGCACTTAGGCCCACAGTGGGAGCCTCAGACCCAAATGGTGAGATCCTAGTGTTGGGGCAATTGTGGAACCTCTAGGGTCGGATCGGTGCCCCGGGCAACATAAATGCATCTAATCCATGGATATAAAGTATGAGTGTAATTTTAAATTATTTAATAAAATACTATATTCTATTACGAGTGTATAAGAAAACACAGGGGTTGAATCGGAGTCCGGAAACTCCCGAACGAAGCAAAATAAAAACCGCGCACGTCAAGCGCGTGACGCGCGTGTAATACACGCGCTACAGTGCGCGCACGCACTATAGCGCCCAGGTCTAAAGCATTATTATTATTATTTTTTTTTCTTTTATCATTTCCTTCAGCTCACTTTCCAGTGAGCTGAAGGGATTATGGTATTTTACCCTAATCACTTCCGGCTCTCCCTAAATACTTTAAAAATACCCAAAATTAATTTTTAATTTCAAAACCAACATTAACACATGTTATAGAATAAAAATCAATTTTTTCAAAATATCAAATATTTTTACAAAAACATAAATTTATTCTAAATACGCATTTGCGTAAATTTTGAATCCAATACACAAACCAATTTAGAATCCCAATAAGAAATGTCTCGTGAAGAATTCTAGGTCACCCAAAGGTGGTCAAGTGATTCTAGAATGGTAGCCATAGCTCTAAGCTTTAATCTAGAGTTCCAAACTCTAATTAATTGTTCCATGTCTAATATGAACATCTTTGACCTAATTACAAACATATTGTGTTTATACTTCTAAAGTATCCTAACACAATTGATTAGCCTTATTCAACAGTAAGCTATGTGATCATGCATCTAATACACAAATAAACAAAGCTTAAGAGAAGATCAAATATTACCTAGTAAGCTTGATGCAAGATCCAATCTACTTCTCCTTTGTTGAAATTGTTGGAGAACATCCAAGGTGTGCAAGCTTGACTTCAAGACCCAATCTTGTTTCCAATGCTTCCAAGCTTCACTTCAAGATCCAATCTTGATTTATCCTAGATGAAATGTTGTAGAGACCTCACAAGCTTCTCTAACACTTCTCTAACTTAGGCTAATCTCTCAAGAATTTTCTTATGCTTGTTATTTTTCTTTTAATTAAAACCTTCATAAAGCTTGCTATTTATAGCAAAACTTAGGCAATTTTTAATTAATAAAAGTTGTAATAAACTTTTAAGTGAGCTTAATCTAATTTGTCCAAATATGTATAGTTAGGTGTGACTAAACTCCATTGTCTCCCACTTAGATTTAATCCAATTAAATCAAGCCAAGGATTAGGAAATGGATTAGTTAAATATTTGCCACCTTGATTTAATTAAATTAAATCAAGCCAAAACCACCTATTATTACATACTTACAATTACCATAATATCCTCAAATGGTAGAGATAATTAGGATTTTATAATTAAGCCCTTGTGTAATTATTGAATTAATCCAATTAATCCAATTAGATCAAAGTAAATAATCAATGTTATCCAACAACTCTTGATTATCTTAGTTGATAATTATAATATCGAATATTATCTTTTATCAAAATTAATTGGCTACCCAAGTGCTCAACGAGTACACTTTATATTGATACTCTCTAAGTTCAGACACGTTCGTCATATAAGCCTAGCTAATATGTACGCAATTCGGCCACCTTCGAATTCGTGAAAAACACGAATGACCTTTCTGAACTATACAAGTCGAGGTCATCACATATGTTTAACAATCCCTCCGTCGTAGGCTATTCGAGTTGTGCTTAGGAAACATATAATATACCGTCAAGTTTCCGAGACGCACATCTCATGTCGACATGTCCACGATTCTTCATAACTGATGCGATCCACCCTAGCTAATCAACTTTGGCCAAAGATTTAAGAATTGTGACTTTACTCACATGGATACCTAAACCCCTTATGGTACACATACGGGCCGAAAGATCCTATATTGCTTGACACTTGATTACTGAGTGCATCGGTCTACACCCAACGAAAATCTAGAGGCCAGACCATGAAAGGTTTCTGACATACATGGCATCTAAGTGTGGATGATCTCACACAAAATCAATGATATCCTATAGTCAAAGGATTACATATGCTACTCGACTCGATGAGATTCCTATTGACGGTGGTGTGTACTTCCAACTTTTAGGAATCACCTATGAGTCATTCAGTATTCGCTCCAACAAATACCCACATATCTATACAAGTTTCCAAAACTCATGGTACATCGCGTTAAACTATTGTAACTCCAATTCCAATATACGGCATGTGCTAGTCTTCTAGGTTATAGGAATTCGACCGTATTCCAAAACAAACGACTAGGAATATTTACTTTAAGAATAGTTTACACCTAGTGTTAAAACTATTCTAAGGTCGATGTCATTCTTATCATATCTATACATCAATCTAATACGCATAATGACAATACCATTAATGAGGTATGAAATGAAAAATATAGTTATTTTATAAATAAATAATAAAATATACAAATCGGATTGGCACTCCAAGCACCAACTCCATCAAACTCCCACTTGCTTAGTGCCAATCTGGATGGTACCGTAGTCCCATCTCCTCCACATATTTATCGAATAACTTAGGAGGTAAGGCCTTTGTAAGCGGGTCTGTTATGTTGTCATGTCCTTGAACCTTCAAGACCACTATGTCTTTTCATTCAATAATCTCTCTAATTACGCGGTATTTCCTTTCCACCTGTTTAGACTTGGAATGTGCCCTCGTCTCCTTAGCCTGCGCGATGGCTCCGTTATTATCACAGTACAATGGGATCGAATCCGCAATACTAGGCACAACACAAAGTTCTGTGATAAAATTTCTAATCCAAACAACTTCTTTAGCAGCTTCTGAAGCCGCTATAAATTCCACCTCAGTGGTGGAATCAGCTGTTGAGCCTTGCTTTGAACAACGCCAAGTAATTGCACCATAGTTAAGGGTAAATATGTATCATGATGTAAATTTTCTATCATCTGGATCTATTTGGAAGTCGAAGTTTATATAACCCTTAACTTGTAGCTCATCTTCTCCATATATTAGAAACTTATCATTGGTGCCTTTAAGATATTTTAGGATATGTTTCACGGCTGTCCAATGATCATAACATGGATCAGATTGATATCAGCTGGTCATACTGACACCGAACAGATGTCAGGTCTAGTACATAATATAGCATACATTATGCTTCCAATACAAGAAGCATATGGCAAGTTAGACATCCTAACTCTCTCTTCCTCAGTTTGAGGTGCCATTTTCTTCGAAAGATGTATGCCGTATCGGAAAGGTACATTTGCTGCCTTACAGTTGGTAAAACTGTACCTTTCTAACATCTTATCTATATACGTCGATTGTGACAACCCTATAAGCTTCCTAACTCTATCTCGGTAGAGCCTTATACCTAGTATATAGGAAGCTTCACCCATATCTTTCATGGAGAAGTTCTTGCAAAGGTAGGCTTTCACACTTTGCATCATCCCTATATCATTTCCTATGATAAAGATGTCGTCTACATACAAGATTAGGAAAACTATCATGCTCCCACTAACTTTCTTATAAACACATGGTTCTTCCTCATTTTTGATGATTCCAGATAATCTAATTATCTCATCAAAATGACGATTCCAGCTTCGGGATGCCTGTTTAAGCCCATAAATAGACTTTTGGAGCTTACAAACCAAGTTTGAAGTCTTACTGGATACGAAACCCTCTGGTTGTTCCTTAAAGATATTCTCCTCAATGAATCCATTTAGGAAAGCATTTTTCACATGCATATGCCATATCTCATAATCGTGATATGCAGCAATGGCTAAAAAAATCCTAATGGATTTTTGCATGGCTACTGGTGAAAACGTTTTCTCATAGTCAATCCCAGGACGTTGAGTGTAACCTTTCACTACCAGTCGGGCCTTAAAGGTTTCCACTTTTCCATGGGGATCTTGCTTCCTGTAGACACTTGCATTTTTGCTTGAAAGCCCGATGATGAGCCTCGTTGGGAGGCACTACCTGATAAGTTGCGGAAGTCGCGGGAAATAGACATCGGAAAGGGAAATTCAAAATAAGTACGTCGTCAGATTTAATTCACATGTTCACTGCATGTGCATTCGTGCTATGTTTGGAAACACGTTCGAACGACAAACAAATTACAGGCGTTCGTGCAGCGTCCTGGAATGCGTTCGAACGATCGTCTGTGTTTCTGTTTTAAAATTAAAACCCCAAGCCCATAACACTAAGCCCACAAGCCCAATCCAAAAAATAATTAAAACATTTAAAACACACGTCACAAATTAAATCAAATCCAATTAAAATAAAAATAAATATCATTCCTAATCAAATCAAATCAAATTAAATCCCCCTCCCTAAATTAAATAAATCACATTCCAATTAAATAAAACAAATCAAATTAAAACCAATCTAAATAAATCACCTACCAATTTAAAGATATTCCCCCACCAAAAATACACAAGATCACTTCCTTAAATAATTAAATCAAATACACATATAATTTTCTTGATTTTATTCCCTTTTCAAATCCATGCACACACAAGGAAACCCTAGGCTCACCATTATAAAAAGAGGACCAAACAAAACCCTATTTTCCCTTGGAGATTCATGGCCACATCAAAAAATAATAAACAAAACGCCCCTCTCCCTTGGCTCTCTCACCGCACACCAAAATAGCAGCAAAATTATCCCAAAACTGAGTCCAAAATAGTAGCCTTTAGCACTGAAAATAACCCTAAAAGATAGCCTGAAAACTGCAGTAAAATGTGAGAAAACAGTGAAGAAAATAGCGGAAACAGCAGCCCAAAATGGCGGCGAACCCGAATCAGAAAACCAGAAAAGTTACGGAGCGTTAACCCTTCCGGTGACGTCCCAACGCACTCCCGAGAAGCAACTTAAAAGGTAAGACCTGAGGGCACCCTTTGTTTACTTTCGTTCATCTTTTTCGGTTGTTTATTATTATTTCTTTGCGTGTTTCTGGATGGTTCATGTATATTACTATTGTTGGATGAATGATTTTGTGCTATCTCTCCCGGTATATCGGATGGAAACCCAGACGTAAATTCCGTAGCCGAATCCGAATGGACGGTAGTGCGGTCTGTATTTGGGATACAACTCCACGTACCGCTTGAGGAACTTTCAAGCACGTGTTTCATTTTGGTATTTAATTTCGTGTTTGTTGTTCCGCTATTTATTTTCTATGTGTTGTTTCTTCCTTTATGTATTGTTAATCTAATGCGCATGGGCTAACTAGGGTGGATTAAAGGTCCTCTATTCGAGGGAAATGCTTAAAGACTACATTTACCATGATGTTTTGTCGCGCCGGATGATGTACACTCGATTGAATGTGAAATGTGTTTAATCGGGCATACAAGGTCCCATATTATTTATTTGTTTATTCATGTATTGATAATTTAGTGCGCATGGGCTAACTAGGATGGATTAAAGGTCATCTATTCGAGGGAAATGCCTAAAGGCTACCTTTACCATGATGTTTTTCCGCACCGGACGAAGTACATTTGATTGAACGTGAGATGTGTTCAATCAGGCATACAAGGTTCCATATTATTTACTTGTTTATTCATGTATTGTTACTTGATACGCATGGGCTAATTACGTTGGTTTAAAGGTCCTCCATTTGAGGGAAATGCCAAAAGGCTACCTTTACCAGAATATTTTGCCACGCCTTTTATTATGTCATTTACCCTTTGCATATCATTACTTTATTTACGCATGCATTACATTCTAGTGCGCATGGGCTAACTAGGGTGGATTAAAGGTCCTCTATTCGAGGGAAATACTTAAAGGCTACCTTTACCATGATATTTTGCCGCACCGGACGAGGTACACTCGATTGAATATGAAATGTGTTCAATCGGGCATACAAGGTCCCATATTATTTATTTGTTTATTCATGCATTGATAATTTAATGCGTATGGGCTAACTAGGGTGGATTAAAGGTCCTCTATTCGAGGGAAATGCCTAAAGGCTACCTTTACCTCGATGTTTTTCTGCGCCGTACGAAGTGCACTCGATTGAATGTGAAATGTGTTCAATTGGGCATACGAGGTCCTATATTATGTATTTGTTTATTCACGTATAGGTTTGCGTCATTTTAGATACCATTTTGGTAATCTCGTTCGAACGCGTTTCTGAACGCTACACGAACGTATGCATTCTGCCTCAGTCCGTTCGAACACATTTACGAACGCTACTCGAATGCGCATGCATTCTGCTTTACCATACATCAGGTCTCATCACATTCGAACGCGTTTACGAACACTATACGAATGCGAACATTCTGTTTACCGTTCGAACACGTTTCCCAACGCTACACGAATGTCCATACAGTGAACATATTTCTTTTTGTCCCCTTTCTTGCATGTTTACTTTTTGGTCATTCCTTTTGCATTACATAATTAATCATATCATTTCATTATTGAAACTTTTACTATTATCATTTATTTATATTCCGCATTTATCTACTTAATGTTTTCATGAGATGGTGTGATTGCCTTTATTTCACTTACTTCTATGCATGCAAACTTAGTTATAGGTTATATGCAAATTTAGATATAGGTTATATGTAAACTTAGATATAGGTTATTCTTGCGTGTGTATGTTGCGTAGACTTGGTTATACTATTGCATAAATAACTTCATTACAATAGGCATAAGTAAGAGACCATTCCGAACCCAACGGTTTGAGGTATTCCTTTGCGAGGGGTGAGTGCGGCCTTAAATCATTTCCCAGTTCACACTGGGTGGCGACTCCATTTTATTTCTCCAGTTTAGTCCCCCTCCGGGCTACTCTGTACTCCCAACCGGGCCGCGAGCTTGGAACAGCGTCGTCCACTTCTGTATCATGTCTACACTTCATTTTGTAAACCCATTTACAACCAATAGTTTAACTCATTCAGGAAGTTCAACTAAGTCCCAGACTTGATTGGCATGCATTGAATCCATTTCGAATTTCATTGATTCTTGTCATTTTCCCCCGAATCGATATCCAATATCTCTTCTTTATACGTAGTCAAATCTGTTTCCTCCAAGAGGAGAACATCAAGGCTCACATCAGATGTTAAAAATAGTCTCTCAGGAGGCCTTGATATTCTATTCGACTTACGTAGAACCTGTTTGTAGATCCTTCACCTAGTTGGATCTCTGGTTCCATCTTAGGTTCCTTACTGTTGGGATCAAACTCATCAAATTTAATCTCTCTACAATTCCCACTTTCTCTCAAAAATTACTTTTCAAGAACAGTTACAAAGCAAACAACAAATACATTTCGTTGTTTAGAATCATAGAATTGATATCCCATGGAATTATCAGGATATTCAACGAACCTACATTTATACCCCCTGGGTGCTAGTTTATCCCGCTGCGCTTTTCTAACGTATGCAGGACAACCTCAAATCTTTAAATATCTAAGACTTGGATTTCTACTGAACATCTGATAGGGGGTCGTATAAACAGCTTTCGATGGAACCCTATTAAGTATGTAGGCAACAGTTAGTAAAGCGTAACCCCAAAAGTAATAAGGAAGATCTGTATAACTCATCATCATTCGCACCATATCCAATAAAGTATGATTTCTATGCTCAGACACTCCATTGTGTTGAGGTATTCTTGGTGGGCTATATTGGGCGAGAATTTTATTCTCCCTTAAATAATTTCTGAATTCATCACTCATGTATTCACCGCCTCGATCTGATCTAAGGCATTTGATAAATTTACTTGTTTGTTTTTCTACTTCGTTTCGAAATATTTTGAACTTGCCAAATATTTCCGACTTATGTTTCATCAGATAGACATATCTATATCTAGACTTGTCATCTGTGAAAGTCACAAAGTATGTGGAACCATCATGAGCGACATGATTTAATGGACCACACACATCGCTGTGTATTAGCTCCAGTAAATCTCCAGCATGATGTCCAACACCTTGAAATGGGGCCTTTGTCATATTTCCTTGGATACATGACTCACAAATCAGATAAGGATCTAAGGTAAGATTTTCAATCAAACCATCCTTTACCAATTTGGATAGACGTCTAACACCTATGTGGCCCACTCTCATATGCCATAATTCAATATTATTTAGTTTAGACTTCCTACTTGTATTTTTCTCTATATTAAAGACATCTCTATATGTTTCCAAAACATAATGACCGTTTGATAAAGAACATTCACATTTCAATAAATTTTCTTTATCATACAAACATAAAGTTTCATCCTTAATGTTTATTTTATATCCCTCTTTATCTAATATTGGCAGTGATATTATTTGTCTGATAATTGAGGGAACATAATAACAGTCATGCAAATCTAATTTACATCCATTTGGGAGATCTAGAACAATAGTTCCTATGGCCTTGACATCCAATGTCTCGCCATTGCCAACTCTAAGCTGGATCTCCCCTTTATTGCAAATATGAGTAGGACTGACAGTGTCTAACACCCATCCACTATTTGCATCTAAGGCTAATGAGATGCCAATAATTGGAAAAATACAAAGCGTACCTGATGGTCCTGCCTTTCCTTTAAGATCTGGAAAGTTATTCTTCCAGTGTCCAGACTTCTTGCATTGTATACATTGGTCACGAGCTACTTTCGGTTTTGCGCCTTTGCGTTTCTTGGAGTTTTTCTTTGATATCTTATTCTTCCTCATCTTTAATTTCTTTAACTTCCCATAAGTCTTTGAAGAGCCAGCTCCACCATGGAGATATAATGTGGGGTTGTCTTTCTTCAAATCTTGCTCCGTCGTGCGTAGCATGTTATGAAGTTCTTCGTATGTGGCTTGCATCGAATGCATATGGAAATTTAATACAAAGCCAGGATAAGAACCAGGAAAAGAAGACAAAATCAAATTACGACCCAACCGTTCATCAAACATAATGCCCTGTCGTTCCAGATATATCATGTTCAAACATGAGTGCTGACATCTCCTCTCTCCTTGAGTTCAGCAAGAAATAATTCATTAGACCTTCGATAAAGTTCCATCTCTTGATTTGCCTCGAATAACTCATTGAGTGTTTGCATGATGCTCCAAACATCCAGTACTTCTATGTACTGTCTCAGCAAATCTGGAACCATCGATCCTAAGATGTAGGATTTCACCTTTAGGATATCATCCTTCCATCTATCAAAATTTTCTCGCTCTTCTGGAGTGGAGTCAGGATCGATATCAACAGACAGTGGATTGATAGTGACATAAGTCAACTTTTTATACTCCAAGACAAGACGTATGTTCATTTCCCATTCGAAATAGTTCTCGGCTTCTTTTAGCTTATTGGAATCCAAAAGTTTCATCAATGGATTAGTGGCAACCATCTACAAGACAACATTTTTGAGTAGTAGCAGAACAATTTTCATTTGAAAAGTAATAACACTAATTGATTATGGAATTTTAAATCTATTAGTGCTATCCCACTACTTTACGTAATTCTGTAATCTCCCTTAACGGAAAAATAGAAATTTGACTATGAAATTTTCATAGCGGGAAGTGGATCCCATGACATTTACTCCAACCTCACACTAATGACAATGTTGGCCTTTGTAAACTCATTCGAAAGACCTCTAAGGTCAATCACTTCATGTGACTCATAGTTTGGTCCTGAACCGTTTCTTATCCTCACAATAATGACGATATTGGATTAAGACGTGTTCTAGGTGTATACTTGTCAATATGCACTAATGAGCTTCGTATGTACACCCTCACACTAATGATGATATTGGGCGGCTACGTTAACTCATCACGCTACATCTAATATTTTACCAGAGCGACCTAAGTTCCGAGCACTTATACCCTCACACTAATGACGATATTGGATATAAGTAGTAAGAACCCATTCATCTCCGTATTGACAAGAAGGACCATCAAATAATGCTCCAATATTATTAATACTATTACTTAATTAAAGTAATCACATAATCACGGGAGATTTATGACAAACAAGTCATTAACTTAATTAGGTCAAAGTTTTAATTTAAAACATGCAATACATATCCAATATGTATTACGCATAATTAAATTAAAATTACTATGGCATAGATTCAAAACATGTGTTGTGTGGTTAAGCCTTTGCTACTAATACCATTATGTTGGGGCAATTGTGGAACCCCTAGGGTTAGATCGGTGCCTCGGGTAGCGGAAATGGGTCTAACCCATAGAAAACAAGTATGTGTGTAATTTTAAATTATTTAATGAAATACAATATTCTATTACGAGTGTATAGGAAAACACTGGGGCTGAATCGGAGTCCGGAAACTCCCTAACGAAGCAAAAAAAAAACTGTGCGCGTCAAATGCGTGACACGCTTGTAATACACACGCTACAGTGCGCGCGCGCACTGTAGCGCCCAGGTATAAAGTATTTTTTTTCTTTTCTTTGTTTCTTTTATCATTTCCTTCAACTCACTTTCCAGTGAGTAGAAGGGATTATGGGTATTTTACCCTAATCACTTTTGGCTCTCCCTAAACATTTTAAAAATACCCAAAATTAATTTTTAATTTCAAAACCAACATTAACACATGTTATAGAATAAAAATCAAGTTTTTCAAAATATCAAATATTTTTACAAAAACATAAATTTATTATAAATACGCATTTGCGTAAATTTTGAATCCAATACACAAACCAATTTAGAATCCCAATAAGAAATGTCTCGTGAATAATTCTAGGTCACCCAAAGGTGGTCAACTGATTCTAGAATGGTAGCCATAGCTCTAAGCTTTAATCTAGAGTTCCAAACTCTAATTAATTGTTCCATGTCCAACATGAACATCTTTGACCTAATTACAAGCATGTTGTGCTTATACTTCTAAAGTATCATAACACAATTGATTAGCCTTATTCAACATTAAGCTATGTGATCATGCATCTAATACACAAATAAACATAGCTTCAGAGAAGATCAAACATTACCTAGTAATCTTGATGCAAGATCCAATCTACTTCTTCTTTGTTGAAATTGTTGGAGAACCCCCAAGGTGTGCAAGCTTGACTTCAAGATCTAATCTTGTTTCCAATGCTTCCAAGCTTCACTTCAAGATCCAATCTTGATTTATCCTAGATGAAATATTGTAGCGACCTCACAAGCTTCTCTAAACACTTCTCTAACTTAGACTAATCTCTCAAGAATTTGCTTATACTTGTTATATTTCTTGTAATTAAAACCTTCCTAAAGCTTGCTATTTATAGCAAAACTTAGGCAATTTTTAATTAATAAAAGTTGTAATAAACTTTTAAGTGGGCTTAGTCTAATTTGTCCAAATATGTATAATTAGGTGTGACTAATCTTCATTGTCTCCCACTTAGATTTAATCCAATTAAATCAAGCTAAGGATTAGGAAATGGATTAGTTAAATGTTTGCCACCTTGATTTAATTCAATTAAATCAAGCCAAAACCACCTATTATTACATACTTACAATTACAATAATATCCTCAAATGGTAGAGATAATTATGATTTTACAATTAAGCCCTTGTGTAATTATTGAATTAATCCAATTAATCAAATTAGATCAAAGTAAATAATCAATATTATCCAATAACTTTTGATTATCTTAGTTGATAATTATAATATCAAATATTATCTTTTATCAAAATTAATTGGCTACCCAAGTGCTCAACGAGTACACTTCATATTGGAACTCTCTAAGTTCAGACACATTCGTCATATAAGCCTAGCTAATATGTACGTAATTTGGCCACCTCCGAATTCGTGAAAAACACGAATGACCTTTCTGAACTATACAAGTCGAGGTCATCACATATGTTTAACAATCCATCCGTCGTAGGTTATTCAAGTTGTGCTTATGAAACATAGAATATACCATCAAGTTTCCAAGACTCCCATCTCATGTCGACATGTCCACGATTTTTCATAACTGATGCGATCCACCCTAGGTGATCGACTTTGGCCAAAGATTTAAGAATCGTGACTTTAATTACATGGATACCTAAACCCCTTATGGTACACATACGGGCCGACAGATCCTATCTTGCTTCGCACTTGATTACTGAGTGCATCGATCCACACCCAACGAACATCTATAGGCCAGACCATGAAAGGTTTCTGACATACCTGGCATCTAAGTGTGGAGGATCTCACATAAAATCAATGTTATCCAATAGTCAAAGGATTACATATGCTACTCGACTCGAGGAGATTCTTATTGACGGTGGTGTATACTTCCAACTTTTAGGAATAACCTATGAGTCATTCAGTATTCGCTCCAATGAATACCCACATGTCTATACGAGTTTCCAAAACTCATGGTACATCGCGTTAAACCATTGGAACTCCAATTCCAATATACGACATGTGCTAGTCTTATAGGTTATAGGAATTCGACCGTATTCTAAAACCAACGACTATGAATATTTACTTTAAGAATATTTTACATCTAGTATAAAACTATTCTAAGGTCGATGTCATTCTTAGCATATCTATACATCAATCTAATACGCATAATGACAATACCATTAATGAGGTATGGAATGAAAAATATAGTTATTTTATTAATAAATAATAAAATATACAAATCGGATTGGCACTCCAAGTACCAACTCCATCAAACTCCCACTTGCTTAGTGCCAATCTGGATGGTACCGTAGTCCCATCTCCTCCATATTTTTATCGAATAACTTAAGAGGTAAGACCTTTGTAAGCGGGTCTGTTATGCAGATTTTAGCACAACCTACACAGCCACATAACTAAAGTCTCACCAGTAGGAACCTGATCAACTCCGCGTCTGTTAGTGTTGTTCCTTAATCTTTTTTTCTTTACATTTATCTTACATTGAGGACGATGTAAGCTTTAAGTGTGGGGGTGTATGTATGCGCATGATAATGATGAGCGGAAAATATATCAATATTTATCGCCCCTTTTAATTAATATTTTTTTAGTTTCTCGGGTTTGATGAACGTTTTGATGTGTTTTAGTTTATTTTGCAATAAAATAATGTTGGGACTCAATGTAATAATTTAAGACGAAAATTGGGTCAAATTAGGGCATATTAATTTTGGAGATTGGAAACTTGAAAGGGAGTTCTAACGAAGTGCAGTTTTGGAAATTCCAGTTTTGTGCAACTGTCGTATTTGGGGCATAATTTTTTACTCCAATATTGGATGGAGCTGATTCAAGTTTCAGATTAATAAAACGTAAGGATCTACAACTTTGAAGAACAAAATAATTTCGAATTATGAAGATTTCATGACCTAAATTGATGAAGTATCCGTAAGTGTGTTATGTGTAATTATTAAAGTCATTTTCAAAGCAAAAAATAAATAATAAAATAAATAATAAAAATAGTCAAGCTCCAACCAAACATGATAGAAATTAATAATGGATTTGGTGGAATAATTAGTGGAGCAATTAGTGGAGCAATTAATAATGGATTTGGTGGAGGCAAAATTTTGCCTATAAATACCAAGCCATTTCATTTGTAAATGCATACTTTCTTCTATGTAATTCCTTAAGAATTCTCTGAAGATTGTATCTTGTTTCTTTATTTACAGCTTTCAGAATTTAATTTCAGCTTTCGCACTTTCTTTTCTTTACTTTTCAGTCTTTACTTTCTGCAATTTACTTTTACGCACAATACTTTCCTTTCTTTACTTTTCAGCAATTTAATTTTCAGTAATGAGGAGGTAAATCCCCCTTGCTGGGGAAAAAGGTAAAACTTTTATTACTAATATTTAGATTAATCTCCCTTAAATATAATATATAAATTAGTTAAAACTTGACTTAATGAGGATACCGCCTGATTGGTCGGTTGTTAATTATTGAAATTGGTTTTAACCTGACTAAACTGGATACCGTCTGATTGGTCGGCTGGTAATTAATTATTAATTTGAATTAATCTGGATACCGCCTATATGGATGGTTGGTAATTATCACGCAAAGTTAATATATTATATTAAAGGAGATATCTAAAATAGAAGTAATAAAAGTGGATCATTTTATCTCAGTATTTTCTTTTATTGTACTTTTACTTTATTTACTTTTCAGCAATTTACTTTCAGCATTTACTTTTCAGCAATTTACTTTCAGCATTTACTTTCCGTCATTTACTTTTCAGTATTTAATTTCCAGCAATTTACTTTATGTCTTTTATTTTATTTAAGTTCTTACTACCCGTAAATATGTGTCGTAACTAGGTCAGTTATATAGGGTTGTGATGAAGTCCAATATCATCGGTTTATAAGAGGTTATTTTATGGTTTAGGTAATATAAAGGTTTATTTATTGAGCCTTAGTCCTTGATGAGTGGTATTTATATCACTATTTCCCACTCATTTAACCTAATATTTTGTATAGTTTCTTGAGTTTTGTGAACGTTTTGATATGTTTTGTGTTATTTTGTAGATAAATAAAGTTTGGAAAACATTGGAGCCAATTTGGGGCAAAAACGGACAAAAATGCGTCAACAGGGATATTTTGGTCTTTTGCGCGTCGCGACGTCTAAAATGCGCCGAACAGTGCTAACGTGCGCCGGGTCCACAAATCAGAATCTGAGAAAAGTTTGACTTTGCTAAAATGCGACGTGCCACGTGTCACCATCACAGCCGATCTGCTAACATGCGCCGTGCCACGTGTCAGCATCCTACGGTGCCGACAGTCATCATCGCCACGTGTCGCCACGTCATCGCCACGTCACCGCCATGTCATTAGCCACGTCAGCAAGTCAACGAGTCAATTTGCCACGTGTCGTGCCACATCATCATCAGCCAATCAGGAAGTGACACGTGTCGCAATTCTATGGTGCCGACCGTCTCTTTCCCACGTGTCGCCACGTCACCGCCACATCAGCGCCACGTCAGCATCAATTATTGGATATCCTATCCTTATCTGACACGTGGCGGATAAGAATCTCAGCGACCAATCAGAAGCCGCCACGTGTCACAATAATTGAAGCCCAACCACTCTGCCACGTGTCACCTTATCATCTTATCCAGAATCTTCAAACCAGCGAACCAGAGCGTGCCACGTCGACAAATCCGGCGTCGCGACGCTGAGGACCTGGCGTCGCGACGCTGGATCCTACCGAGGCCTATAAATTGAGCTCGAGATTTCAGAATTCATTGCACCTTCCTCTCTCTTCAATTCCTTCTAAAGAGAGAGTTTCTCTCTCTAGATTCTTTAGTTTTTTTTAGTTTTTTTTTATTTTTAGTTTTTAGTTTTATAAATAATTTTAATTACGTTTTGTAATAATAGTAATTTAATTTTTACTTTTTACTTTTTACAGTTTTTACTATTTACCATGAGGAGGTAACTTCTCCAGCTAGGGTGAAAGGTAATTCTTTTACTGTTACTATTTAGATTAATCTCCCTTAAAAATAATATATTCACTATTTAAAATATTGACTTAAAAAGGATACCGCCAGATTGGTCGGTTGGTAATTCATTTTAATCTGGTTTAAACCTGACTAATAAAGGATACCGCCAGATTGGTCGGTTGGTAATTTAATTTTGATTCCGCCTTTATGGCTGGTTGGACTTAATTTGACTTAATCAGGTTACCGCCTATATGGCTGGTTGGAGAAAGAATCACAAGTTTATATATTATTTTATGGGAGATATCTAAATTAGTAGTAGTAAAAGTAATTCCTTTTACCTTAGCATTTTATTTTATTTTACTTTTCAGTTTTACTTTATGTCTTTTACTTTTCAGTATTTTTACTTTATGTCTTTTACTTTTAAGTTGTTACTAGCCCTAGTTATGTGTTAGTTATCTGGGGTTGTGATGAATTCTAATATCACCGGTTTATAAGGGGTTATTTTATAGTTTGGGTAATTTAAAGGTTTACTTATTAAGTCTTAAGCTTAATGCTTCTTGTTGTCTGATCACCAATAAGATTGATGTGGTAAATCTAAAATGAACTAGACATAGGGATTTTAGGTTTCAGCCTTAGACTTAATAGCCCACGATCTTCCTTGAGGATAGATAACCCTTTAATAGATTTCCTTACAGGATAGGAATATACCTGTCGGGCGGGGGTAGCCATAATTGGAACTTAAACTTAATGAATCCAGATAATTTGGTTGACATAGACATATGGTTCAATTGGGTTAAACTGGGTATTTGCGTCTGACCATCGACAGAGGCTTTTGCATAATTTAGTGTTCCAGGTTAGTAAACTGATTTATTACACAAACATAAAATAACCACTTCATCTTTTAAATGATATTAGAATGATTCACGACCCTAGATCTTTGTGTCTTTTGTTATTTTCCTTAGTATTTTCTTTTGTCTTTTTATTTATTTATTTGTAAAACCACATTCAACCAATCAAACAATCATTCTCTTCTCCATTTAATTAGATATTTGTAAATAAATAGATTCAACAATTAATAACAACAGTAGGAATTAAGTCCTCGTGGGATCGATATTTTTATACTACTTGAACGATGCGTGCGCTTGCGTTATACGTGTGTGTTTACGCCGGTCAAGTTTTTGGCGCCGTTGCCGGGGACTTATATTTCTTGAGTTGTTAATTTTAAAGCTATCCAATTTACTTGTATCTAATTTTCTTTATCTTTATCTGTAATTTTTATTTCTTTCTTTTTCAGGTGATTGAAAAATGGAACACTACTGGGAGATTGAAAGATTACGAGCTTTACAAGAAGATACACCCCAAATCTGGGAGCAACAGTCCGGTTTTCTGAGGCTTGTTGTACAGCCCAACGACTATCACTGGATGCCAGAACCAAGCAATACCACATTTGCTCAACAGAACGAAATGGGAAGATGTGTAATATGTGATAGTAACCACCCGAGCGATCAATGTATATACCTTTCAGAGTGGCAGAATTTTCAGAATCATTCAAAGTATGAAAAACCATCACATTTTCCATCTTATCCACCATCCATATGCGATTTTCATCAACAACTAGAACCATCAGAGGAAGATCAGTTGTTAAACATGCTCAAAGATATGTTTGAGTTGGATGAAATGCTTGAAACAAGCCAGAATCAATTGGAAAGTATTCAGAGACAATCAGAATTCATTCAGAGGATGACAGATCAAATGAGACAATTCACAGAAAACCAGAACTACATACCTCAAGAACCAGTTTCAGATGACACTGATGAAGCCTTCAAATACCAATCATTTCACAATGACACTTCAACAGAGGAGGAAGCTGAGCAGTATCTACAACCAGAGGTATCAATTCAGGAGCCCGAACCGGTAAAGTCTCAATTTGACTTTTATTATTCAGATTCTGACGAGGATGAAGCTGATCTATTTGTACCAACTGCACCAACAACGGAGGATCAAACATTCAATCCTCAAAATGAAGATCTTGGAGCATGTTTTACCATGATGTTTGAAGAAGATCTATTTGAACCATCCATTCCAGTCATATCAGAGGATGAAGACCTAATGTCAGAAACATCTTTACATCCTCTGGTTGACAATTTTGAAGCATGTATTTCACAGATGACAGATGAAGAATTAAATACAAAAATTTTAAAATTCATCTGTGAAGAAAAGGTGGAGAAAGAAGCAAAGCAAATGGAGGAGCAAATGTCTGACCTTAATAAAGATCCAGAGCATTCAGGAGAAACATCGCTGTTTTGGGAGTACAAATCAAAGATATCACCCAGAAGCTTGACAGAATGGAACTTCCATTCCAAGTCAAGCACCATATAAGACCTCCTGATTTTCTTTCTTTCTTTGCAGGAACCACTGGAACAACAAGGAGCAAAAAGGTGGCACGAGCACTAAATGAGACAAAATTCTTTTTGCCACTTTACCGTTGGAAGAGACCTTTCAAAAGCAACGCTCACGGGATTGTTTTTGATCGGACATCTAAAACGACATTGAAACCTCCTTAACAGATGAATTTCAGTCAAGTCTGGCTGAAGACGAAAAATTTAGCGCTAGCAGGGAGGCAACCCATGCAATTTGTTGTAATATTTGTTTTTCATATTTTGTGTGAACTTTTTAATTTTGTGTGTTATTTTTGTAGGGAAAAGCACAAACGGAGCATTTTTAGACAGAAGGAATGGTGTTTGGCAAAAATGAAAGCTAATTCATTAGCGATGGCTGAATAATGAATGGATTCTTGAAACGCATCCTAATGGATTTATATACCAAACGAGCAGCGTATTGCGTACACAATTCCGTTGTCTTAATTATTGCTATGATTCACTTTTCTATTGTAATTATCTTTATTTTCGTAGACAGGATCCAGACTTTTTGACCTTTCACGATTTCTTTTGTTGTTTAGCTAACAATCGTCCTCTGGAAGATATTAGTGCTATTATTACTCACCCTTTTCAGGTACTATAAATTCAGCCCGTCATTGCACTTTTGAAGGCATCCTGATTTGAAAAAGAAATACATAAAAAAAATGGAAGCCACTTCAAGAAGACGAGTTGAAAACATCTGTGTGTTTTGCGGCAGTAGTATTGGTACTAAGCCACAATACGTAGAGGCAGCACAGGAATTGGGTCGAGTCTTAGCAGCAAGGAATATGCACTTAATATATGGCGGAGGCAATCTTGGACTTATGGGGATCGTTTCAAAGACTGTACATGAAGGAGGCAGTAACGTTTTGGGAATCATCCCAAAACCCTTGGCAGAAGCAAATCTTATTGGATCATCAAACGGAGAGGAACTGATCGTGCCAGGTATGTCTGAACGACTGGTAGAAATGATTAACCGTGCTGATGCTTTTATCGCTTTGCCAGGTGGCTTGGGTACATTGGAGGAAATATTTATAGTATTATCTTGGGCGAACCTGAACATACACCAGAAACCGCTTGGATTGTTCAACGTTGATGGATTTTATGATTTTCTTTGTGTGTTTCTTGATGATGCTCGGAGAAATGGGTTCGTGTCAAAACCTTTGAAAGAACTCCTCTTTACTGCCAGAACTGCTCCAGATCTAATAGACCAACTCTTAGCCTATGAACCACAAGTTGACCCTATCCTTTCAAAGATAAATTGGTCCGAGGACGATCGTGGTAAGAGGCGTCGAATTAATCTGGATCTTAACCTTTAATTTCCTGTAGATTTCAGCTAACCAGGTACGACCTTCTTAACTCTCCTATTACCGTTTAAGACATTGGGGACAATGTCTCATTTAGGTTTGGGGGAGGAAATTAGTTGATTAGTACCTTGTTTTTAGTTTGTATGTTGTTTTTATTTTTAGTCCAAAATTTAGCGAAAATACAAAAAAAATCGAAATTTTTTCAAAAATTACAAAATATTTGTGTTTTTAATTTGACTAAAAAGGTGAAATTGGTAAGAGATAGCTGAGTAAGGAGTTTCCACTCCTGAGACGTATCTCAAACCTATTTCGAAACAAGTTAATTTTTGTTTATTTCATTTTGAATTATTTATTTGTGAATTCTCCTTAAAACGGACTAAAATGAATCTTCATATGCTCAATTGATAGACATTATCAACATATATAGTAACATACAGACATGAGCTAAATTGAAAAGTTTGTAATTCAGTGCTCTAGTTTAATTGGAGGAAACATCTCAAAAAATAGTGGAGTAAAAAAAAAAAAAAAAAAAAAAAAAAAAACGTCTGAGATCCGAGTTATTAAGTCTGTAAGGGTGTTTTAACACCTAGTGCCCTAAACCAACTGGTTTGGGAGTCACTGGCTCAAAGCTCGTTACATGGATCAAAGATGCTGCAAAAAATATATATATCTGAAGTCTGAGTAATTAAGTCCGTAGGGGTGTCTTAACACCTGGTGCCCTAAAGCCAACTGGTTTGGGAGCCACCGACCCAACACTCGTTACATAGATGGAAAATATTGTATATAAAAAAAAATAAAGAAAAAATCAAAGAAAAAATCAGAAAAATGAGAAAAATTATTTTATTACTATAAAAAAGGTGTGAAATCTGATAGAACTTTAGGACAAAAATATTACTCTCTTATCAACTGCACTTATGACTGTTGTGGGCAAAAATGAGTTGATTAATATTTTGTTGGCTGTGTATATGAAGAATGGTAAATATAATCGGAGAATTTACTTATTCAGTAATTTAGAATAAAACAAAACAACTAGTAACTTGGAGTAGAAGTTTCACCTGATTAGTCACTAACATCTTTATTCTCTTTTCGCTTGTCTTTTTGCTTTTGTGTGCATTAGTTTTAACTAACTTTTTACTTTTGTAAAATGTTTGTGGGTATCATTGCTGTAAACCCTCACGAGACTACAACTCGTCCACTAGGGACACCTAGGGGTTTAAAGGCTTGTTGCATATGCTAAATGCAACCGTGAGGTAATTTAAAGGCTTGTTACAGTTTTTACTATTTACCATGAGGAGGTAACTTCTCCAGCTAGGGTGAAAGGTAATTCTTTTACTGTTACTATTTAGATTAATCTCCCTTAAAAATAATATATTCACTATTTAAAATATTGACTTAAAAAGGATACCGCCAGATTGGTCGGTTGGTAATTCATTTTAATCTGGTTTAAACCTGACTAATAAAGGATACCGCCAGATTGGTCGGTTGGTAATTTAATTTTGATTCCGCCTTTATGGCTGGTTGGACTTAATTTGACTTAATCAGGTTACCGCCTATATGGCTGGTTGGAGAAAGAATCACAAGTTTATATATTATTTTATGGGAGATATCTAAATTAGTAGTAGTAAAAGTAATTCCTTTTACCTTAGCATTTTATTTTATTTTACTTTTCAGTTTTACTTTATGTCTTTTACTTTTCAGTATTTTTACTTTATGTCTTTTACTTTTAAGTTGTTACTAGCCCTAGTTATGTGTTAGTTATCTGGGGTTGTGATGAATTCTAATATCACCGGTTTATAAGGGGTTATTTTATAGTTTGGGTAATTTAAAGGTTTACTTATTAAGTCTTAAGCTTAATGCTTCTTGTTGTCTGATCACCAATAAGATTGATGTGGTAAATCTAAAATGAACTAGACATAGGGATTTTAGGTTTCAGCCTTAGACTTAATAGCCCACGATCTTCCTTGAGGATAGATAACCCTTTAATAGATTTCCTTACAGGATAGGAATATACCTGTCGGGCGGGGGTAGCCATAATTGGAACTTAAACTTAATGAATCCAGATAATTTGGTTGACATAGACATATGGTTCAATTGGGTTAAACTGGGTATTTGCGTCTGACCATCGACAGAGGCTTTTGCATAATTTAGTGTTCCAGGTTAGTAAACTGATTTATTACACAAACATAAAATAACCACTTCATCTTTTAAATGATATTAGAATGATTCACGACCCTAGATCTTTGTGTCTTTTGTTATTTTCCTTAGTATTTTCTTTTGTCTTTTTATTTATTTATTTTGTAAAACCACATTCAACCAATCAAACAATCATTCTCTTCTCCATTTAATTAGATATTTGTAAATAAATAGATTCAACAATTAATAACAACAGTAGGAATTAAGTCCTCGTGGGATCGATATTTTTATACTACTTGAACGATATGTGCGCTTGCGTTATACATGTGTGTTTACTCCGGTCAGTCCTAATGCTTTTTATTAATTGGCCATTAATAAAATTGAACTGGTAAACTTAAAATGAACTTGGAAAAGAGATTTTAGGTTTAAGACCCTAGATTCAATAACCCACGATCTTCCTTGATGATAGAAAACCCTTTAATAGATTTCCTTACATGATATGAATATACCTGTTGGGCGGGGGTAGATATAATTGGAACTTAATCTTAATAAATTCAGGTAACTTGGATGACATAGGAATATGATTAATTGGGTTACACTGGTGTAGGCACTGCATTTTTGCATATAACTCCCTATGATGAGTCTCATTTGGAGACACTACCTTTTAAGTCACGGAGGTCACGGAAAACGGACATCGGAAGGGGGAATTCAGAATAAACAAGGTTCACTATTTTCGTTCGTGCTGCGTTCGTGTATGCGTTCGAACGGCAAATAGATTACGGGCGTTCGTGCCGTGTTCGAGGAGCCGTTCGAACGGTGTCGGTAATTCTGGTTTTGCTGCTAGCCTCACATCAAGCCCAATTTGCCCAAGCCTTGGCCCACACGCCCAAGCCCACTTAAAACACATATTTAACACATGGTGAAATAAAAACAAATCTAAAAATCACATACCAAATTAAAATAAACATTAAAATCAATCAAATATTTTAATTCCTTAATTAAGATATTCACCCACCAATTGCACAAGATTCCTTCCTAACTAAACAAAATCACATACTAAATTAAAAAGATGTCATGCCTAATTAAAATCAATTATAACAAATTAAATATTTTGTATTCCTAATCTAGCCAAGATTTGTCCCCCCTCAATCTAATCCTTCCCTTGTTGAATACCAAATCAAATCCTCATTTTAATGCCAAAATCCCTTCCTTGTGAGACAAGGTGAAGCCCTAGCCATTCTCTATATAAACAACCCCTAACCAAGACATGCATTCTCCTAGCTCATTCATACAAGAAAAGCCTCCCCTAGCTCATACACATAATATACACACAACTCACACAAATCACAAGACACAAAAGAAAATAACCCCAAGCCTTCACGTTAAAAACACCTTCACAACCGATCAGCCATACACGTCCATAAGCCTCACAAATTTGCCCATGCCACACAACCCTTCAACGCCATAAACACAACACGATTAACAAACTGCCTCACCTTCGCCACTTCAACACACTGCCCCCACTTCGTCATCCACACAACAGCCCTAAAACACACATAGAACAGCCCCCGAACCACACCATAACACCACCGAAAATCACACCTAAAACAGTAGCCAAAACACCCAAAAACAGTAACTAAAATACACCAGCAAAGCGGCAGTGAATCGGAGTCAAAAGCAGCAGCAAAAGACGGAGAACGACGACCCAAAATAGTAAGACGACGAACGAGAGCAGTGAACCAGTGAACCGGAAGAGTTGCGGAGCATCCACCCTTTCGACGACTGTACACCGTACTACCGAGAGATGACATAAAAGGTTAGACCTGAGGGCACCTTGTATTTATTATCTTTCATTTGTCTTTTACTTATTCTAATATATTTTTTATTGCATGAGAGTCGTTTTGTTGAGGCATGATGTGAATTTCGGATAAACGGAATGCATGTTCTCTTTTGTGGTATATCGGATGGAAACCCGGATGTAAATTCCGTAGCCGAATCCGAATGGACGGTAGTATGATCTGCACTCGGGATGCAACTCCACGTACCACTTGAGAGATACATATATTCCGTTTCATCCAAACTTGTATTTGAGCATGATGTAGTTAGTACGTTATTTATTTATTTTGCCTGATTAGGCCTAGTGCGTTATTTATTCTTAAGCATGATTTAGTCCTTAGTATGTTAATCTTTATGCATGATTTAGATATCCATGTGATTAGATATGTCGTTGTAGTGATCCTATTTGAATACGGTATCTAAAACCATATGAATGTATGCAATCTGCCAGTTCCCGTTCGAACACGTCATCGAACGCAACTCGAACGCGAACCTTCTGTTTACCGTTCGAACGCGTTATCAAACGCTACTCGAACGCGCATGTATTTTGTATCATCAGGTCTGGTCTCGCTCGAACGCGTTATCAAACGCTACACGAACGCGAACCTTCTATTTACCATTCGAACGCGTTTACGAACGCTACAAGAACGCGCACACACTGAACTGAGTCTGTCTCATCATATTTCATGCACAATTGCCTCTTGGGTGATCTCCCTTGCATTATGTAGCCAATCATATTATTTGTATTCTTGCATTTATCCATTCGATGTATTCATGAGATAGTACTCAAGTATGATTAGGTTGTTCTTAGTTTTCCATATCATATGATTGAAATATGTTCATGAGATTGCCATGTGATGTTGTATGTTTTGATGATTAATTTCATGCATGTGAATTTAGAAGCATGATACTCTTGTAAATAAGTGTTACTTAAACTTGATTAAATTATTACATAAATCCTTTCATTACAAGTGACATAAGTAAGGGACCATTCCGAACCCAACGGTTTGAGGTTTTCCCTTGCGAGGGGTGAGTGCGGTCTTAAATCTCATTTTCCCGGTTCACACCGGGTGGTGACTCCATTATTCTCCGGTTTAGTCCCCAGTGGCTACTCCGTACTCCGACCGGGCCGCGAGCCTGGGACAGCACGCGTCGCCCCAGATCCTTTGTTCCCACAGTCTGGCGACTCCACTGGGATAGAGAATCGGCCCCAAATATTGTCTTGTAATGTTTGGATTTATATTTTAATTGACCGTGTCTATAGTGGATAAAATGGGGGTTTAATCAAAGGCATTTTAAGGCTATGTAATGGTTTGGTGTCTTCCTTCATTCACTACCTTTCTAGAAGGAAAAGCTGTGAAGGCACCTATATGGCCATCTACTCGTAGCCTATTGTGATGGACTAATTTGGAGGACTCGTTGTTTATTCCTGACACCAAGCGATAAGAGCCTAAGAGGCTTGGGTATTTAAGTGAGCCTCGCTCCACCTTCCCTCTGGGGAATCTACAACGGGAAATCCAATTGACAGTCAGTCACACACCATAGCTCATTGGCACGTACCTTAGTGTATAAAAAAAGGGTGCGCTCACTTGGTCGCTCGAACCCTTGAGTGGGGAGACCTAGTTGTGGGCCATCCTTCGCCGGTGAGAGCCTTTGTCTACACTCTTGCGAACCCACCCATAGACCGGGTTTGTATGGTTAAAGTAACAATTATTTCCTTGAATATGTGCTTGTGGACCATCCTCATTTGGATGCAGTTGGACTATTGTCAGAAATGCGAACTTGCTGGGCCATTTAAACTGGGGCGAGTTCGTACCTTATGACCATTGGGCCCAAAGCTTCTGAAATGTTGATGGGCCATTCTGTAGAAATTATTGTTGTATGTTTGCATTATCTTTCTTTGTGCTTGTGTTTGGAACATTACCATTTGGATTTAGTTGGGCTCCTTGCCATGAGATGTGAACTCGTTGGGGCATTTAAACTGGGACGAGTTCACTCCTATGACAGTTAGCCCAAAAGCTTCTAAAATGATGGTGGGCCGATTTGTGTGAAAATTTTAATGAGTTGATATATTTTTTGCATCACATGCGCCTCATGCATACATGCACCATGTTAACCCCATTTTGTCTTAAAAGCCATCATAGATACCCGTTGGTTAGGGAAGATGACAGACTTGTCAAAAGACCAAGCAGCCACCAAGAGTACCGGCAGAAGACCTAACCCAACGGGATAGGAAACTCATTCATGCATGCATGCATACACGTAACGTATCCTGCATTCCTTTTCGTGTTTGTTCTGTTTTGTAATAACATGTTTCAGAGAAAAAAAAAAAAAGAGAAAGCGTCAAATACAAGCCAACCAGAAGCAGCAACAGTACAATGTCAGCAGTCTTCAGGAATGAATCACAGGGCCGAGGCCCACATTAGTAACAGCTGGGGGCGAGGCCCATATCAGTATCAATTAGGGGTGAGACCCACATCAGTATTAGTCTGGGGGCGAGGCCCATATCAGCAGTATCAGTCTGGGGGCGAGGCCCATATCAGTACTAGTTTGGGGCGAGGCCCACATCAGTAACAATGTTGGGGCGAGGCCCACATCAGTTTGAGGGCAATGCCCACATCAGCATCAATCTAGAGCGAAGCCCACATCAGTACCAGTTTGGGGGCGAAGCCCACATCAGTACCAGTTTGGGGTGAGGCCCACATCATTATCAACATCAGTTTTCCCGGATATGACACTCTGGGGGCGAGGCCCATATCATTATCAGAATCAGTCAAGCCAAGAATGAGGGGGGACAAGAATGGAAACACAGTTCGAGAATGAACAAGCCAAGAATAGCATTCCAAGAATAGAAACACAGTTCGAGAATGAACAAGCCGGGAATGGCACTCCAAGAATGGAAACACAGTTCGAGAATGAACAAGCCGGGAATGGCACTCCAAGAATGGAAACACAGTTCGAGAATGAACAAGCCAGGAATGGCACTCCAAGAATGGAGCAAGGTTCGGGAATGGACCGCATCATAGTAACGGTTCGAGAATGGACCACCTCTCATCGAAACGGTCCGAGAATGGACCACCTCTCCTCAACTTGGTTCGAGAATGCACCACCTCATCAGTATCAGTCTGAGGTTGAGGCCCATATCAGTATCAGTCAGGGCCGAGGCCCACATCAGTATCAACTTGGGGCGAGGCCCACATCAGCATCAGTTTAGGGCCGAGGCCCACATCAATATCAGTTTAGGGCTGAGGCCCACATCAATATCAGTTTAGGGCCGAGGCCCACATCAATATCAGTTTAGGGCCGAGGCCCACATCAGTATTAGCTTGGGGGCAGGGCCCACATCAGTTTGAGGGCAATGCCCACATCAGCATCAATCTGGGGGGCGAAGCCCATATCAGTATCAGTCTGGGGGCGAGGCCCATATCATTAACAGTATCAGTCTCGCCGGGTATGGCACTTTGGGGGCGAGGCCCACATCCTTATCAGCATCAGTCTGGCCGGGTATGGCACTCTGGGGGCGAGGCCCACATCCTTATCAGCATCAGTCTAGCCGGGTATGGCACTCTAGGGGCGAGGCCCACATTAACATCAGATCAATTTTACTGGGTACGACACTCCGGGTATGGAGATACATAATTAGTTTTGCTGGGTACGGCACTCCGGGTATGGAGACATCATATCAATTTTGCCAGGTACGGCACTCCGGGTATGGACACATCAGTTTCGTACGCCAGGTACGGCACTCCGGGTATGGAGATATTACTGCGACGCCTCGGGTATGAGGTTTAGCACGCCAGGTACGGCACTCCGGGTATGGAGATATTACTGCGACGCCTTGGGTATTAGGTTTAACAAGCCGGGAATGGCACTCCAAGAATGGAGCAGAGTTCAAGAATGAACAAGCCGAGAATGGCAATCCAAGAATGGATCAGAGTTCAAGAATGAACAAGCCGAGAATGGCAATCCAAGAATGGAGCAGAGTTCAAGAATGAACAAGCCGAGAATGGCAATCCAAGAATGGAGCAGAGTTCAAGAATGAACAAGCCGAGAATGGCAATCCAAGAATGGAGCAGAGTTCAAGAATGAACAAGCTGGGAATGGCATTCCAGGAATGGAAATACAGTTCAGGAATAAACAAGCCGGGAATGGCACTCCAAGAATGGAAGCACGGTTCGGGAATGAACCACCTCACAGTAACGGTTCGGAAATGGACCACCTTACAGTAACGGTTCCGGAATGGACCACCTCACAGTAACAGTTCGGGAATGGACATCTCACGGTAACGGTTCGGGAATGGACCACATCACAGCACGGTTCGGGAATGAACCAAGGGTCACAGCACCTCACCACCCAAATCAACTCAACTCAACACATGGTAAGTCAAGTGGCAGCTGGCGAGCCAGGTAAGTGAAAATGCATTGCATAACTTTGATAGGATTGTCACTATTACACATTACACAAGTCCCATCAAAGTGGGGGCGACTGTAGGCACTGTATTTTTGCATATAAGTCCTTATGATGAGTCTCATTTGGAGACACTACCTTTTAAGTCATGGAGGTCATGGAAAACGGACATCGGAAGGGGGAATTCATAATAAACAAGGTTCACTGTTTTCGTTCGAGCTGCGTTCGTGTATGCGTTCGAACGGCAAACAGATTGCGGGCGTTCGTGCAGCGTTCGAGGAGCCGTTCGAACGGTGTCGGTAATTATGGTTTTATTGCTAGCCTCACATCAAGCCCAATTCGCCCAAGCCTTGGCCCACACGCCCAAGCCCACTTAAAACACATATTTAACACATGGTGAAATCAAAACAAATCTAAAAATCACATACCAAATTAAAATAAACATTAAAATCAATCAAATATTTTAATTCCTTAATTAAGATATTCACCCACCAATTGCACAAGATTCCTTCCTAACTAAACAAAATCACATACTAAATTAAAAAGATGTCATGCCTAATTAAAATCAATTATAACAAATTAAATATTTTGTATTCCTAATCTAGCCAAGATTTGTCCCCCCTCAATCTAATCCTTCCCTTGTTGAATACAAAATAAAATCCTCCTTTTAATGCCAAAATCCCTTTCTTGTGAGACAAGGTGAGCCCTAGCCATTCTCTATATAAACAACCCATAACCAAGACATGCATTCTCCTAGCTCATTCATACAAGAAAAGCCTCCCCTAGCTCATACACATAATATACACACAACTCACACAAATCACAAGACACAAAATAAAATAACCCCAAGCCTTCAAGTTAAAAGCACATTCACAAACCGATCAGCCCTACACGTCCATAAGCCTCACAAATCTGCCCATGCCACACAGCCCTTCAACGCCATAAACACAACACGATTAACAAACTGCCTCACCTTCGCCCCTTCAACACACTGCCCCCACTTCGTCAGCCACACAGCAGCCCTAAAACACACATAAAACAGCCCCCGAACCACACCATAACACCACCGAAAATCACACCCAAAACAGTAGCCAAAACACCCCAAAAACAGTAACTAAGATACACCAGCAAAGCGGCAGCGAATCGGAGTCAAAAGCAGCAGCAAAAGACAAAGAACGACGACCCAAAACAGTAAGACAACGAACGAGAGCAGTGAACCAGTGAACCGGAAGAGTTGCGGAGCAGCCACCCTTCCGACGACCGTACACCGTACTACCGAGAGACGACATAAAAGGTTAGACCTGAGGGCACCTTGTATTTATTATCTTTCATTTGTCTTTTACTTATTCAAATATATTTTTTATTGCATGAGAGTCGTTTTGTTGAGGCATGATGTGAATTCCGGATAAACGGAATGCATGTTCTCTTTTGTGGTATATCGGATAGAAACCCGGACGTAAATTCCGTAGCCGAATCCGAATGGACGGTAGTACGGTCTGCACTCGGGATACAACTCCACGTACCACTTGAGAGATACATATATTCCGTTTCATCCAAACTTGTATTTGAGCATGATGTAGTTAGTACGTTATTTATTTATTTAGCTTGATTAGGCCTAGTGCGTTATTTATTCTTAAGCATGATTAGTCCTTAGTAGGTTAATCTTTATGCATGATTTAGATATCCATGTGATTAGATATGTCGTTGTTGTGATCCTGTTTGAATGCGGTATCTAAAACCATTGAATGTATGCAATCTGCCAGTTCCCGTTCAAACGCGTCATCGAACGCAACTCGAACGCGAACCTTCTGTTTACCGTTTGAACGCGTTATCAAATGCTACTCGAACGCGCATGCATTTTGTATCATCAGGTCTGGTCTCGCTCAAACGCGTTATCAAACGCTACACGAACGCGAACCTTCTATTTACCGTTCGAACGTATTTACGAACGCTACACGAACGCGCACACACTGAACTGAGTCTGTCTCATCATATTTCATGCACAATTGCCTCTTGGGTGATCTCCCTTGCATTATGTAGCCAATCATATTATTTATATTCCTGCATTTATCCATTCGATGTATTCATGAGATAGTACTCAAGTATGATTAGGTTGTTCTTAGTTTTCCATATCATATGATTGAAATATGTTCATGAGATTGCCATGTGATGTTGTATGTTGTGATGATTAATTTCATGCATGTGAATTTAGAAGCATGATACTCTTGGAAATAAGTGTTACTTAAACTTGATTAAATTATTACATAAATCCTTTCATTACAAGTGACATAAGTAAGGGACCATTCCGAACCCAACGGTTTGAGGTTTTCCCTTGCGAGGGGTGAGTGCGGCCTTAAATCTCATTTTCCCGGTTCACACCGGGTGACGACTCCATTATTCTCTGGTTTAGTCCCTCGTGGCTACTCCATACTCATGACCGGGCCGCGAGCCCGGGACAGCACGCGTCGCCCCAGATCCTGTGTTCCCACAACTGGGTATTTATATTTGACCATCGGAAGAGGCTTTGACATAATTTTGTTTTCCAGGTTAATAAACCAATAAATTACACAAATGTAAAATAACCACTTCATCTTTTAAAAGATATTGGAAGGATTCACAACCTTAGATAATTTCTTAATATTGAATTTTCCAAAAATCTACTTTCGCGCTATTTCTTTTACTTGTTTTAATTTCAAAGTCACCACCCAATCAAATAATCAATCCATTAGATACTTGTAAACATTTAACTTCATAAATTGATAAAAAAAGGTTTTAAGTCCTCGTGGGATCGATACTTTTGATACTACTTGAACGATACGTGTACTTGCGTTATACGCGTGTGAAAACATTGGTCAAGTTTTTGGAGCCATTGTCGAGGACTTATTTATCTTTCACTATTAATTTTGAGGTTAGATACCATTACCTGTATCTAATTTCTTTTTACTTATTGTTTCTGTTTTCTTGTGTTCAGGTTCTCAGACACTACTGAGACGAACTAGAAGCTTTGAACTCCGACCGCTTGACCTAGAGATTGAAAGAATCATCAGACAGTTGAGAAAGGAAATGAGAGAAGGCCAAGAAGCAATCGTTAACATGGTACCCGAACCTTTAGAAGTTGCACAACCAATTCCCATTCGAGACAGAACCATTCTAGTGGTGGACGGCCTCATTTCCTGTATTGTACTTCCTCCCTTACCAGAAAATGGGTGTGACATCAAAACATACATTCATATGATTCAGCAGTCAGTTCAGTTTGGGGGGAATGCAACTGAAGATCCTAATGCCCACATCAGCAACTTCCTGGAAGTTTGCGGCACTTTCAACTACAACAGAGCATCAAAAGAAGCAATGAGACTGCGAGTTTTTCCATAATCCTTGAAAGACAGAGCAAAAGCTTGGCTACATTCACTACCAGCAGGTTCTATCACAACTTGGAACACTCTAGCCACCAAATTCCTTGCAAAGTACTTTCCACCAGCCAGAACAGCAAAACTGAGAAATGACATCACATCCTTTGTAAAACTTGACTCAGAAACTCTCTACGAAGCTTGGGAAAGGTACAAATATTTGCTCCGGAAATATCCTCACCATGAGATTCCAAAATGGCTTCAAGTCCAAACTTTCTATAATGGACTTTCTGGATTGATGAGACAATTGATGCTGCTGCTGGAGGAGCTTTGATGGCAATAGGAGAAGATCAAGCCTGGGACTTAATCGAAGAAATGGCTAACAATAATTCATTGTGGCCAACAGAAAGGAGCATGATTCAACGAATTGCAGGAATTTATGAAGTTGGAGCTAACTCAGCAGTGAATACTAAGTTGGAGAAAATGTGCAAAAGCCTGGAAACACATAGCACACAAGTTGTAAACATCGCCAGAGCCACAAGTTCACCATATGGAGGAGCACTAGAGCCAAACCAACATGAAGAAATAGTGAACTATGTCAACAATTTCAATAGACAAAGGAACAATCCATATTCCAACACCTACAATCTAGGGTGGAGGAATCGTCCCAATTTTTCATGGAGCAACAATTCAGGGAAAAAGAACAATCCACCACCTGGATTTCAACAGCAAAACAAAAGCCATGAGTTTCAAAAAGAACCAGAAATGAAAGAATGGATTGCAGAGATGTTCAAAAGCAACAAGCAGCATATGATGTTATTTTTCAAAGCCAATCTGCTTCCATCAAAGCACTAGAGAATCAAATTGGACAACTGGCCAATGCTCAGAGTTACAGACCGCCAGGGAACCTTCCTAGCAATACAGAACCAAATCCAAGGAACCGAAGGAATGAGCAATGCCAAGCCATTACTTTGAAAAGCGGTACTGGAATCAACAAAGATGTTGGAATCAAGGCAACAATTGAAGAGGTTCCTAAAGATGCAGTCCCACAGATGGATGAAAAAGAAGTAAAGGAAAAATATCAAGAAAAATTCACTCCACCTCCACCTTTTCCACAGCGTCTCTAGAAAAATAAACTAGACAAGCAGTTTGCTCGATTCTTGGAGGTGTTCAAAAAGTTACACATCAACATTCCATTCGCAGAAGCGTTGGAAGAAATGCCCAGCTATGTCAAATTCATGAAAGATATTCTTTCACGAAAACGGAGATTGGGAGATTACTAGATAGTAGCATTGACGGAAGAATGCAGCGCCATCATTCAGAGGAAACTTCCCCCGAAGTTGAAATATCCTGGCAGTTTCACTGTTCCTTGCACCATTGGAGAACATTATATCGGTAAAGCTTTATGTGATTTAGGTGCAAGTGTTAATTTGATACCTTTTTTCTATTTACAGGTAACTGCAAATTGGAGAAGCAATGCATACCTCAGTCTCTCTGCAACTTGTTGATCGAACGCTCGTATTTCTGAGAGGTGTAGTTGAAGAAGTGCTGGTCATAGTTAACAAACTCATTCTCCCAGCAGATTTCATTATCCTTGACATGGAAGAAGACAAAGATGTTCCTATCATCATTGGGAGACCATTCTTGGCTACAGGTCGAACTGTGATTGATGTGCAAAAAAGAGAACTAACTATGAAAGTGCAGGACCAAGAAGTTACCTTTAATGTTTTCAAAGCTACGAAATTCCCGAGTGAAGAAAATGAAGAGGAATGTTTCAGAATTGACGTTATTCATAGTATCATTCAAGATACTGATATAGTTCCCACAGACAAACTTGAAGCTTGCATCACCAACATGACTGACAACGAGCTAGATGCTGAAATTCTGGAATGTATCAACTATCTTGAGAAGCCCTTTTGTTTCAATTCGACAGCACAAATGGAAAGTCTGGAACTACCAAAGAAGGAGCGACTCAAGCCTTCGATTGAAGAACCACCGCATCTGGAGCTGAAGCTATTGCCGAGTCATCTCAGGTATGCATTTCTTGGAAACTCTTCTAAATTACTTGTTATTATTTCTTATTCGCTAACATTGGACCAGGAAGAAAAGTTGCTGAGAGTGTTACGAGAACACAAAAGAGCCATTGGCTGGACTATAGCAGACATTTGAAGCATTCCATCATTTTGCATGCATAAGATTCTGATGAACGATGAGTACAAACCCATAGTGGAGCATCAACGAAGACTCAATCCAATCATGAAGGAGGTCGTGAAGAAGGAAATCATCAAATGGTTGGATGTTGGCATCATTTACCCTATCTCAGACAGCACTTGGGTGAGTCCTATGCCGTGTGTGCCGAAGAAAGGAGGAATTACTGTACTGTCACAAATGAAAAGAATGAGTTGATCCCAACAAGAACGGTGACTGGATGGAGAGTCTGCATGGACTATCGAAAGCTGAATAAAGCAACGAGGAAAGACTATTTTCCGCTGCCATTCATTGATATGATGCTAGACAGACTAGCGAGACATTAATACTATTGCTTTTTGGATGGATATTCGGGTTACAATCAAATTGCCATCGCCCTAGAAGAACTTGAGAAAACCATCTTTACATGTCTTTATGGTACTTTTGCTTTCCGCATGATGCCATTTGGACTATGTAATGCTCATACCACATTTCAACGTTGCATGATGGCCATCTTCTCAGATATGCTGGAACAAAGAATGAAGGTTTTTATGGATGACTTCTCTGTGTTTGGAGATTCTTTCGACCACTGCTTGCAAAATTTGGAACATGTGTTACAAAGATGCGAAGATACTAACCTGGTACTCAACAAGGAAAAATGTCATTTCATGGTACAAGAAGGCATTAAAGAAGACTCAAAGATCTACAACTTTGAAGAACAAAATAATTTCGAATTCTGAAGATTTCATGACCGAAATTGATGAAATATCCGGAAGTGTGTTATGTGTAAGTATTAAAGTCATTTTCAAAGCAAATAAACGAATAAATAAATAAATAATAAAAATAGTCAAGCTCCTACCAAACATGATAGCAATTAATAATGGATTTGGTGGAGCAATTAATAATGGATTTGGTGGAGGCAAAATTTTGCCTATAAATTCCAAGCCATTTCATTTGTAAATGCATACTTTCTTCTATGTAATTCCTTAAGAATTCTCTGAAGATTGTATCTTGTTTGTTTATTTACAGCTTTCAGAATTTAATTTCAGCTTTTACACTTTTTTTTCTTTACTTTTCAGTATTTACTTTCTGCAATTTACTTTTACGCACAGTACTTTCCTTTCTTTACTTTTCAGCAATTTACTTTTCAGTAATGAGGAGGTAACTCCCCCTTGATGGGGAAAAAGGTAAAACTTTTATTACTAATATTTAGATTAATCTCCCTTAAATATAATATATAAACTAGTTAAAACTTGACTTAATGAGGATACCGTCTGATTGGTCGGTTGGTAATTATTGAAATTGGTTTTAACCTTACTAAACTGGATACCGCCTAATTGGTCGGTTGGTAATTAATTATTAATTTGAATTAATCTGGATACTGCCTATATGGCTGGTTGGTAATTATCACGCAAAGTTAATATATTATATTAAGGGAGATATCTAAAATAGAAGTAATAAAAGTGGATCCTTTTATCTCAGCATTTTCTTTTATTGTACTTTTACTTTATTTACTTTTCAGCAATTTACTTTCAGCATTTACTTTTCAGCAATTTACTTTCAGCATTTTACTTTCCGTCATTTACTTTTCAGTATTTAATTTCCACAATTTACTTTATGTCTTTTATTTTATTTAAGTTTTTACTACCCGTAAATATGTGTCGTAACTAAGTCAGTTTTCTGGGATTGTGACGAAGTCCAATATCATCGGTTTATAAGGGGTTATTTTACGGTTTGGGTAATATAAAGGTTTATTTATTGAGCCTTAGTCCTAATGCTTTTTTTTAACTGGCCATTAATAAAATTGAACTGGTAAACTTAAAATGAACTTGGAAAAAGGATTTTAGGTTTAAGACCCTAGATTCAATAACCCACGATATTCCTTGAGGATAGATAACCCTTTAATAGATTTCCTTACATGATAGGAAAATACCTGTTGGGCGGGGGTAGCTATAATTGGAACTTAATCTTAATGAATTCAGGTAACTTGGTTGACATATGAATATGATTAATTGGGTTACACTGGGTATTTATATTTGACCATCGGAAGAGGCTTTTAAATAATTTTGTTTTACAGGTTAATAAACCAATAAATTACACAAATGTAAAATAACCACTTCATCTTTTAAAAGATATTGGAAGGATTCACAACCTTAGATAGTTTCTTAATATTGAATTTTCCAAAAATCTACTTTCGCGCTATTTCTTTTACTTGTTTTAATTTTAAAGTCACCACCCAATCAAACAATCAATCCATTAGATATTTGTAAACATTTAACTTCATAAATTGATAACAAAAGGTTTTAAGTCCTCGTGGGATCGATACTTTTTATACTACTTGAATGATATGTGTGCTTGCGTTATAAGCGTGTGAAAACACCGATCAAGTTTTTGGCGCCGTTGCCGGGGACTTATTTATCTTTCACTATTAATTTTGAGGTTAGATACCTTTACCTGTATCTAATTTCTTTTTACTTATTGTTTCTGTTTTCTTGTGTTTAAGGTTCTCAGACACTACATGAGACGAACTAGAAGCTTTGAACTCCGACCGTTTGACCTAGAGATTGAAAGAACCATCAGACAGTTGAGAAAGGGAAAGGCGAGAAGGCCAATAAGCAATCATTAACATGGTACCTGAACCTTTAGAAGTTGCACCACCAATTCCCATTCGAGAGAGAACCATTCTAGTGGTGGATGGCCTCATTTCCTGTATTGTACTTCCTCTCTTACCAGCAAATGTGTGTGACATCAAAACATGCATTCAAATGATTCAACAGTCAGTTCAGATTGGGGGGAATGCAACTGAAGATCCTAATGCCCACATCTGCAACTTCTTGGAAGTTTACGGCACTTTCAACTACAATAGAGCATCAGAAGAAGCAATGAGACTGTAAGTTTTTCCATATTGCTTGAAAGCCAGAGCAAAATCTTTGCTACATTCACTACCAGCAGGTTCCATCACAACTTGGAACACTCTAACCACCAAATTCCTTGCAAAGTACTTTCCACCAGCCAGAACAGCAAAACTGAGAAATAACATCACATCTTTTGTACAACTTGACTAAGAAACTCTCTACGAAGCTTGGGAAAGGCACAGAGATTTGCTCCGGAAATGTCCTCACCATGAGATTCCAAAATGGCTTCAAGTCCAAACTTTCTATAATGTACTTTCTGGATTGATGAGAACCACAATTGATGCTGCTGCTGGAGGAGCTTTGATGGCAAAAGGAGAAGATCAAGCCTGGGACTTAATCGAAGAAATGGCCAATAACAATTCATTGTGGCCAATAGAAAGGAGTATGATTCAACGAATTGCAGGAATTTATGAAGTTGGAGCTAACTCAGCAGTGCATACTAAGTTGGTGCAAATGTGCAAAAGCCTAGAAACGCTTAGCACGCAAGTTGTAAACATCGCCAGAGCCACAAGTTCACCATATGGAGGAGCACCAGAGCCAAACCAACATAAAGAAACGGTGAACTATGTCAACAATTTCAATAGACATGGAACAATCCATATTCCAACATCTAAAATCGAGGGTGGAGGAATCATCCCAATTTTTCATGGAGCAACAATTCAGGGCAAAAGAACAATCCACAACCTGGATTTCAACAACAAAACAAAAGCCAGGAGTTTGAAAAAGAACCAGAAATGAAAGAATGGATTGTAGAGATGTTCAAAAAGTAACAAGCATCATATGATGTTATTTTTCAAAGCCAATCTGCTTCTATCAAAGCACTGGAGAATCAAATTGGACAACTGGCCAATGCTCAGAGTTACAGACCGCCAGGGAACCTTCCTAGCAACACAGAACCAAATCCAAGGAACCGAGGGAAGGAGCAATGCCAAGCCATTACTTTGAAAAGCAATACTGGAATCAACAAAGATGTTGGAATCAAGGCAACAATTGAAGAGGTTCCTAAAGATGCAGTCCCACAGATGGAGGAAAAAGATCAAGAAAAATTCACTCCACCTCCACCTTTTTCCATAGCGTCTCTAGAAAAACAAACTAGACAAGCAGTTTCCTCGATTCTTGGAGGTGTTCAAAAAGTTACACATCAACATTCCATTCGCAGAAGCGTTGGAAGAAATGCCCAGCTATGTCAAATTCATGAAAGATATTCTTTCACGAAAAATGGAGATTGGGAGATTACGAGATTGTAGCATTGACAGAAGAATACAACTCTATCATTCAGAGAAAACTTCCCCCAAAGTTGAAAGATCCTGGCAGTTTCACTGTTCCTTGCACCATTGGAGAACATTATATCGGTAAAGCTTTATGTGATTTAGGTGCAAATGTTAATTTGATGCCTTTTTCTATTTACAGGAAACTGCAAATTGGAGAAGCAATGCCTACCTCATTCTCTCTGCAACTTGCTGATCAAACGCTCGTATTTCCGAGAGGTGTAGTTGAAGATGTGCTGGTCAAAGTTGACAAACTTATTCTCCCAGCAGATTTCATTATCATTGACATGGAAGAAGACAAAGATGTTTTTATCATCCTTAGGAGACCATTATTGGCTACAGGTCGAACTGTGATTGATGTGCAAAAAGGAGTACTAACTATGAAAGTGCAGGACTAAGAAGTTACCTTTAATGTTTTCAAGGCCATGAAATTCCCGAGTGAAGAAAAGAAAGAGGAATGTTTCAGAATTGACGTTGTTGATAGTATCATTCAAGATACTGATATAGTTCCCACAGACAAACTTGAAGCTTGCATCACCAACATGACTGACAACGAGCTAGATGCTGAAATTCTGGAATGTATCAACTATCTTGACAAGCCCTTTCATTTCAAATCGACAGCACAAGCGGAAAGTCTGGAACTATCAAAGAAGGAGCGACTCAAGCCTTCGATTGAAGAACCACCACAACTGGAGCTGAAGCTATTGCCGAGTCATCTCAGGTATGCATTTCTTGGAAACTCTTCTAAATTACCTGTTATTATTTCTTCTTCGCTAACATTGGAGCAGGAAGAAAAGTTACTGAGAGTGTTACGAGAACACAAAAGAGCCATTGGCTAGACTATAACAGACATTTGAGGCATTAGTCCATCATTTTGCATGCACAAGATTCTGATGAACGATGAGTACAAACCCACAGTGGAGCATCAACGGAGACTCAATCCAATCATGAAAGAGGTTGTGAAGAAGGAATCATCAAATGGTTGGATGTTGGCATCATTTACCCCATCTCAAACAGCACTTGGGTGAGTTCTATGTCGTGTGTGCCGAAGAAATGAGGAATTACTGTAGTCACAAATGAAAAGAACGAGTATATCCCAACAAGAACGATGACTGGATGGAGAGTATGCATGGACTACCGAAAGCTGAACAATGCAACGAGGAAAGACCATTTTCCGCTGCCATTCATTGATCAAATGCTAGACAGACTGGCGAGACATTAGTACTATTGCTTTTTGGTTGGATATTCGGGTTACAATCAAATTGCCATCGCCCTAGAAGATCGGGAGAAAACCACATTTACATGTCCGTATGGTACTTTTGCTTTCCGCTTGATGCCATTTGGACTATATAATGCTCATGCCACATTTCAACGTTGCATGATGGCCATCTTCTCAGATATGCTGGAACAAAGTATGGAGGTTTTTATGGATGACTTCTTTGTGTTTGGAGATTCTTTCGACCACTGCTTGTAAAATTTGGAACAGGTGTTACAAAGATATGAAGATACCAACCTGGTACTCAACTGGGAAAAATGCCATTTCATGGTACAAGAAGGAATTAAAGAAGACTCAAAGATCACAACTTTGAAGAACAAAATAATTTCAAATTCTGAATATTTCATCATCGAAATTGATGAAATATCCGGAAGTTTGTTATGTGTAATTATTAATGTCATTTTCAAAGCAAATAAATAAATAAATAATAAAAATAGTCAAGCTCCCACCAAACATGATAGAAATTAATAATGGATTTGGTGGAGCAATTAGTGGAGCAATTAATAATGGATTTGGTGGAGGTAAAATTTTTCCTATAAATATTAAGCCATTTCATTTGTAAATTCATACTTTCTTCTATGTAGTTCCTTAAGAATTCTCTGAAGATTGTATCTTGTTTGTTTATTTACACCTTTCAGAATTTAATTTCAGCTTGCGCACGTTCTTTTCTTTACTTTTTAGTCTTTACTTTCTGCAATTTACTTTTACGAACAATACTTTCCTTTCTTTACTTTTCAGCAATTTACTTTTAAGTAATGAGGAGGTAACTCCCCCTTGCTGGGGAATAAAGGTAAAACTTTTTATTACTAATATTTAGATTAATCTCCCTTAAATATAATATATAAACTAGTTAAAACTTGACTTAATGAGGATACCGCCTGATTGGTCGGTTGGTAATTATTGAAATTGGTTTTAACCTTACTAAACTGGATACCGCCTGATTGGTCGGTTGGTAATTAATTATTAATTTGAATTAATCTGGATACCGCCTATATGGCTGGTTGGTAATTATCATGCAAAGTTAATATATTATATTAAGGGAGATATCTAAAATAGAAGTAATAAAAGTGGATCATTTTATCTCATCATTTTCTTTTATTGTACTTTTACTTTATTTACTTTTCAGCAATTTACTTTCAGCATTTACTTTTCAGCAATTTACTTTCAGCATTTTACTTTCCGTCATTTACTTTTCAGTATTTAATTTCCAGCAATTTACTTTATGTCTTTTATTTTATTTAAGTTGTTACTACCCGTAAATATGTGTTGTAACTAAATCAGTTTTCTGGGGTTGTGATGAAGTCCAATATCATCAGTTTATAAGGGCTTATTTTACGGTTTGGGTAATATAAAGGTTTATTTATTGAGCCTTAGTCCTAATGCTTTTTATTAACTGGCCATTAATAAAATTGAACTGGTAAACTTAAAATGAACTTGGAAAAGGGAATTTAGGTTTAAGACTCTAGATTTAATAACCCACGATATTCCTTGAGGATAGATAACCCTTTCCGACCGCTTGACCCAGAGATTGAAAGGACCATCAGACAGTTGAGAAGAGAAAGGTGAGAAGGCCAAGAAGCAATCATTAATATGGTACCTGAACCTTTAGAAGTTGCACCACCAATTTACATTCGTGACAGAACCATTCTAGTGGTGGACGGCCTTATTTCCTGTATTGTACTTCCTCTCTTACCAACAAATACGTTTGACATCAAAACATGCATTCAGATGATTCAACAATCAGTTCAGTTTGGGGGGAATGCATCTGAAGATCCTAATGCCCACATCAGCAACTTCCTGGAAGTTTGCGGCACTTTCAACTACAACAGAGCATCAGAAGAAGCAATTAGACTGCGAGTTTTTCCATATTCCTTGAAAGACATAGCAAAAGCTTGGCTACATTCACTACTAGCGGGTTCCATCACAACTTGGAACACTCTAGCCACCAAATTCCTTGCAAAGTACTTTCCATCAGCCAGAACAAAAAAACTGAGTGTAGACAAGGTAGAGAAGTGGACGACGCTGTCCGGGGCTCGCGGCCCGGTCTGGAGTATGGAGTAGCCCGCGGGGGACTAAACCGAAGAAATAAAATGGAGTGGCCACCCAGTGTGAACTGGGAAATCATTTAAGGCCGCACTCACCCCTTGTAAGGGAAGACCTTAAACCGTTGGGTTCGGAACGGTCCCTTACTTATGCCAATTGCAATGAAAAGATTTATGCGATAATATAACCAAGTCTCATACAACACATATAAGATAATTTAAGCAACACACAAGTTTGCACACCTATAATCGTAAATAAGAAATAAAGGCAAAACACATAATTCATAAACATATTGAACAATAAAGTGCAATAGTGTAATTAATGACAACTACAAAAGCATTAATAATAAAAGCGGGTAATTAGGTGCATAATCCAAAGGAAATGACCAAAGAAGCAAACGTGCATGAAATGTGATGAAAAGAAATCTGTTTACTGTATGTGCGTTCATGTAGCGTTTGAAAACGCGTTCGAACGGTAAACAGAATGTTCATGTTTGTATAGCGTTCGGAAACGCGTTCGAACGGGATGAGACCTGATCCATGGTAAAGCAGAATGCATGCGCGTTCGAGTAGTGTTCTGAAACGCGGTCGAACGGAAATGAGACAGAATGTTCACGTTCGTATAGCGTTCAGAAATGCATTTGAACGGGATAAGACTTGATGCATGATAAAAAAAAATACATGCGCATTTGAGTAGCAGTCGTAAATGCGTTCGAACGGACTGAGGCAGAATGCATACGTTCATGTAGCGTTTGGAAACGTGTTCGAATGAGATTACCAAAATGGTTTCTGAAATGACGCAAACCCATACATGAATGAAAAAATACATAATATAGGACCTCGTATGCTCGATTGAACACATTTCACATTCAATCGAGTGCACTCCATCCAGTGCGGCAAAACATAGTGGTAAAGGTAGCCTTTAGGCATTTCCCTCGAATAGAGGACCTTTAATCCACCTTAGTTAGCGCATACATATTAAATTATCAATGCATGAATAAACAAATAGATAATATGAGACCTTGTATGCCCGATTGAACACATTTCACATTCAATCGAGTGCACTTTGTCCGGTACGGCAAAATATCGTGGTAAAGGTAGCCTTTAGGCAATTCCTTCGAATAGAGGACCTTTAATCCACCCTAGTTAGCCATGCGCATTAAATTATCACTGATGAATAAAAAAATAAATAATATGGGACCTTGTATGCCCGATTGAACACATTCACATTCAATCGAGTGTACCTCATCCGGCGCGGCAAAACATGTTGAATTATTCTAAGGTCCCAAGATCAAACAAGACATGAAAACATGCGTGAATACACCAATGAAGATAGCGGAATACTTACATTGATCGGTTATGTCGATATGAAGACGAATCATGCCCAAAAACGCACTGCCTTTGTAAGCCCACTGCAGCAGTCCATGCTCACTGTCTTGGCAGTTTCGGGTCTCAAAACGAAGCTCCAAACTCCATCGGATGAGTCCCGCCTCATGGTTGAACCTCCCTACCACCTTCGCAAGACTCGTAAGTGTGCTAGCACTTGATTTTCACCATGAGAAACCACTCTTAGCTTCCCTATTGCTCACGTTTTTCTGGTTCAAAACCAGTGAGCATGTGCCCATTTGGGCGTGAGAGAAGAGAGCATTTTTGAGAGATGAAGTTTTGTGTTAAATTAAAATGATTTACCAAAAATCAATTTATATTTATGCCATAATTTCATTAAATTAATAATAAAATTATGACACATAACATGCAATGGCTTAGAGTGTCAAACACTCAAACTCCATGCAATGACATTGAGTGCAATGTACACAATCTACATGCAAAGCATTAGAATGACATGTGTCATGTGGGCCCCACACGTTTCCAAATGAAAGTGGGCCCACGTGCACTCACGCGTTCGGGTTCGATATTTCCGAAATACCGAGCTTACGTCGCGACGTTAATTCAATCGAATTTAAATAAATAATTGCGCCTGGCGAAATTATTATTTACGTCGCTAACGAATTAATTCTAAATTAACTCGTTTGCCCGAATTAAAATCTGATTTTAATTCCGCGTCGAAATCTAATTTCGTCTAATATATCGAATATATTAATACATCGATTAATTCCAAATTAATCGTTCTCTCTCTTTAGACGACATTTTATCCCAGATAAAATATCTCCGTTATTAATCCTAGATTAATTTTCTCTCTCTTCTGTATAATCCCAGATTATTCAAGAGTGCGAGTTGTGCGTCATCGGTGGATTATCGGGAAGCGACCCATGAGATCCCCGGATAATCTGGCAGTAAATACGGTCGTCGGAGTATCCGAATCACGTACGTACCAAGTACTACGTTCTACCGATTTACGAGACAAGGTCGACTCCTAGCAAAGCACCAAGTCTACCTAATTCTCCGGACATATCCATTTAAGAATATTAAGATCTGTATCAAGCGTAGTATACTAATGTATTGTGCATATCGGCCCAGTATCGGATAATCACGTGCTAGGGCTGGGGCTGGATAAGTGTCTGCCCCGTCCGAAACACATATCGGATGTCTGGTAACTAGTCTCTATAATCGGATATTCATGACCTGGTCATAATATCACGATTGGATGCGCATCTCTTAAGAGCACTAATACCGTATCCTGCGTGACATCATCTCCACTATGACTGGAGTGATACTTCCGTCTTGACATCACATCCAATACACTACGATTCTCAATATACCCGGCATTGGCGTACAGAACTAGTTACAGTCCTAGACGACCTCAACTAAAGTATATCGATTGTCGTAAGCATTAGCGATGTAAGTCTCAGGTTAAGACTATACACACACCTACCTTGATTTCGGCCTCCCATAGACACATATTCATAATACCAATGGGATTCCGAGGGGTCTATCCAGAGCGAAGCTGTTTCCCGTACCATCGGTGAAACACGACCTCCTATCGCACTTGCATAAGTATCCAACACTTATATATATGAGAACTATGCCGTTGTGCCCTCACAACGCACACAAGTGCAATACTAGCCTATTCCGCATTATCGATGTCCAGTCTCGATAATACTACGGCTAGGGATATTTAATGATTAATCCTTCGTGGACTGATACTGTCTCATATCATCTCAATCCAGGAACTAATCATAGGGACCTCTCTTCATTTATATATCTATGGTGATCTAATCACAAATGATGAGAGTGCAATTTCCTTGTTACATAGTTAATTTGCTACAACAACACAATGATCTGTGCAAATAGTGACGCTATGGGTCATATTATCCAACAATCTCCCACTTGGCACATAGCCAGTCACTCGAGTGTCTAAACCCGAACTATGTACAATTCGCTCAAATTGCTGAGGAAAGGTTTTCGTCAGCGGATTTGCTTAATTATCGTCTGACGCGATTTACACGATCATCACATCGCCACGATGTATGATCCGAACGAATCAGATGATATAGAAGTATATATCTGGATCGTCGATGAGACCTTTAATTCTTAGCTTGTGCTGCTGACGCCTAGCTCAGCTGCTAACAGAACTATATCTAATCTAATTAGATTTACTTTCGACCCAAAAGACTTCTATTGCTGCCTCAGCTGCAGCAATAATCCGCAATTGTTGTTTATTCGGCAACAGTTATCTTGCTAGGAAGATTTCCAGCTCACTGTCCCGTTATTCAAACTTTATAGTACCGCAGTATTTAATCGTTTGGAAACTTGCTGCAGTGATCCCAGTCACTTCAAGTTCTCCTTCTCCATAGTAAAAGATAGCATCTTTAGTTCTCAGATACTAACAGATGTTCTTAACTTCAATCCAGTGACTATCACTTGGATTGACCCGATTGTGACTCCATATGCTCGAAGCGTATGAGACACCAATACAAGTACATTTTAAATGTACAATTTCCCAGAGAGTGTTAACAACTCCAAATCTATCCCAGTAGATCTTTATTCCTTGAATAAAGGTTGTTACTCCCCAGAATTCTACGGAGAATTTCTATGAAAGAATATCTATGAAAGCCAAGCTTTCACCAATTGCTTTATGGGAATTTCATTGTCAGTGCGCTCTCCCACTAACCTCCTTATATACACAAGAATTATTTCGTTTTGAGTCAAATCATAAACCATTATGATTATTTCAAAACGACAGTTCCAAGAACCTTATGCTTGCATTGATCCAAACATGGATCGAATAACCCGCAAACCTTGTTTGTCGGTTATACAAAATCGTCAGGATGTTGTAAACATCCTCCAAAAGGTTTCCTTTTCAGGAAAGCGATTTTGATTTGTAACTGACATATTTCATAAATGAAATATACAGTTATCAACAAGCATCTTCAAAATGGATTTACCATGGCAACAGGTAAAAGGTTGAACCGTTATTAACACAATGTTGATAACGATACCTTTCCGTCAAAAGCCTAGCTTTGTACGTTGGTATGTTGCCATCCATGTATGTCTTCCTTGAAGACGTATAATGTACCATAGGCACAATGCCTTGTGGTACAACAACTAGTATCCATAATAGTCGTTATACATGGAATCCATTTCGGACTCATGGCACTTTGCCATAACAGGGAGTCGATACCTTGTATCACTTCCTCAAAACGTAGTCGGTGGATATACCTCATAAGATTGACATCTTAATGAGGTTAGATCAGAAACCCATACCCTAGGTTGTTTTCTGACTCTATCCGATCTACCCGATTTCTTGTGTATTTGAAGATTAATGGTACAGATTCATCATAGATGAACTGTTTGTGTTCCATTAAGGACTTCGTGCTATGAATAGTATTACTCCGATTTTCATTGAGTATCACTATCCTCCCACTGACCACTGCATATCGGTATTCCTCTCAGGAAAACCGCATGGTGAGCAACAATCACATTGTTCTCATGTGGGATTTATAAGTACTATACTTAGGTTTCCCTTAGGATAACCTATATTGGCACTAATCCAATTTGGGTTCTTAGTTTGGTATCATCCAAACTTTATGCCTGGCATACCCAAATTATCAGGAATGAGAAACCTCGTTTCTTCCTGTTCATATCCTATATGATATCTGTCAAACAGATTTATATGGAACCTTATTCTAAATAAGTTTTGCACTGTTAATACATATCCTGTTGAAGGAAATAGTAGCTCAGAGCGACTCGTGATAAACCTTATCATGTCCAACAAAATTCGGTTTTAGTTCAGACACACCGTCTAACTGACGTGTCTCGGGAGGAGTCCTCATATGAAAGAACACCGTACTCTTTCATTTATATATGAAACTTACTGCTTAAGTATTTTCCATTTCGGTCTTACCGTGGCGGAATAACACTATAGCCGATCTGTTTGTTTTCTTCGTGTCGAAACTCAAAGTTTCGATTTGTGTTCTTCAAAAGAAACACATAACCATAACGTGATGCCACATCCGTTAAGGTCACGAAATATTCATGTTCACATCTAGCCTAGCTAGATATGGGCCCACTTACTTCACCATGAATAGGGCTAACAGATCGGTGGCCCTTTTACTATTACCAAGTAAATAGTATTTTAGGTTTTAACCTAATAAACTAGATTCGTAGACCTTATTTGAATAGTCAAATCAGTCCTAGTATCCACTCTTCAAAAGTGTGGATATACGAGTCTTGTTTATTGTGTCCTAGACAACAATGCCACAAATAAGTCTCTATTGATCAAATCAATTTGAGCTATTTATTTGTCATTTTATATGTTTGAGATTTTATTATATTCAAAATATAAATTCTGTTATTTACATCCAATGTATTTATCTCAGTATCATCTTTATATAATGAAACACTTTAGTGTTCTAGAATATAAAGGTTTTATCCGCATCGGATTAAACACTGATATAGAGATAATGTCTCTAGTCAAACTAGTTACATTATAACATTTCCTAATTTAAGTACATACCCAAAGGGTAGTTCCTAAACTTAGGTATCTACGGTCGAAACAGCGACTTTCGTCCCGTTTCCAATTCGCAGAGAAATCTCGGCTTGAAGCCAGTATCCAGCTCACAGCGGATTCTGAACGTCAATACATATATATATTATGTACCACACTAAGTATTTAAAATCCAATTTCAATACTAGTAGTAAACATAACTTTGACAATATTTTTAAAGTTAGAGCCTCGCCCTATCTTTAATTCCTTCGTGTCTTCCATATCCAAATGGTAGTCACTTTGGGATATGTCAATTACCTTTTCAATATTTCACAAACCTTTGGCCAAGCCTTGGGTTTTAGAATATCGAAATGATGTGCACCTTGTGCTACATGCCCAATTGCAAACTTTGACTTTTCTCCACTAGAATAGTCAATTAATTCTCCAAGAATATTAATTGCAATTTTAATACTTTTAAATCTAAAGATAGATTTATTGTAAGTATATTAATTAAGCACTAAAGTCATCATCACATAAATCTTCCAAAGACTTTATGCTCTACTATTTGCTTAATTATGGGCTTAGTCATAATAAGTTATTTTATCAAATAAATTAACCTATTATTATTCCCAATATGAAAATTAAATCATTTAAAGCATTTAATCCAATGATTATATATTTTCAACTTTTCAATTCTTTCTTGATTTAATAGTCCAACTATTTAATCAATTTAATAAGGTACTATTTATTATAATGATTACAATAATCCAATTATTTAATCAACTATAATTTTAATATTGATTACTATAATCTAATTATAAAATCAACTATCATTTTAATTCAATTATATTGATTACTATAATCCAATTATAAAATCAACTATATATTGAATGAGTTTGTATATAGTCCAACTATATATATATTTAAAACAACATAAAATATTAGTCCAACTAATACTTTTGATTAATATGACGAGTAAAATATAGATGAGCGCGTTTAGCGAGTATTCGAACGAATTGCAAATTCAATACTTGCCTCCCACTATTTTTCGTCGAGCCTCTAACCCTCTGTCGAGTACTCGGGAAACCGTGTTTCCTAGTGGGCTAGGATCCCGTTAAATATCACACAATCTTGACTTTGGCCAACAAATTGTATGATAATTAACTAGGTAGATCTCTAAGATCAATTGGATCTAATCCAACTCCTAGATCCAGTAGGTGGACATCCAAGTCCTAAACATATATCTTATATATGCCTATATATCCAATATATACCCTAACCTTTTTCCTCTGAATCAACTAGGCCTTGGCTTTGGCACAACAAACCTAGTGATCCCAGTCAAGCGCGGACCCATTGACATGGAAGCTTCGTAATCAATGTCAATGGACAAGAAGTGGTCTTGACTTTGGCCAACAAACCACAACTTGGACACGACACCGATATGGAACAAAGCCTCGTGATTAAAACACATCTTCGAAGGACAAGGGCTTGACTTTGGCCAACAACCCCTGCCAATCTCGGATCTTGAGTAAGAATCACTCAATGGAAGGAAAATAAACGCTTGATATTTAACGAGGGTTTTTCGCGTGCAAATTGGCTACCAATTTAATTATCTTTGTTAAGGTCTCATCATCATACACCCTTAAACATGCATTCTAAATACATAATAAAGCGAGTATGAAAATAAATAATAATGATATGCGGATGGATACTTAACACATTGATCCTAGATCAAATCTCTCCCTTTCTCACTCAAGCTAGCACTAGTATTACTTCTACCCGTTACACTACACTTCTAAAGAAACCTCATATACATAGAGGGGAATAGGTGAGAAGAGAATACAAAGAGAATAGAGGTGATAAGGCTGGACACGCAGGTCCAATTTAATAAATCGAATTTATTACAACAATTTCTAAAATTGCCCACCCGACTAATATCCATCCGATATACATTATTCATTCAACACAACCACGTATTCACACACATAAGCATGCTATCAATCAATCTAATCAAATTAATTAATCTGATAATTAAGTGATCATCCAATGTTCAAACAACGATTTGATTTTGTTCGAGTCAAACTCGTTTTTGCGAATAAGTACTTAAAGTACGAATTCATGAATTAAATTAAACTACATCATTAAATCTAATTTAACATGTATTTAATACTAATTCATTATTCAATTCCAAATTAAATATTACACTTTTATTCAATAAACCTTTTACGATTTAAATTCCAAATTAATCGTAACGCGTCTCAAAGACCGATTAACGTCCAACGTCAATTCAATTAAAGTCCAATGGGCTTTTGATTGATTTCTTAAGGCGTGGACTTTTGGTCAACTCGGGTCAAACCGATAACCAAAGTCCAATCCGGGATTTACCCCATAAGCCCATAAATCAATCTTGGCCCATTAGGCCCAATTGAACTTTAAAGGTTCATTAAGTCGCATTTGGGCTTTATGGTCAAGGTTTTGGGCCCAATTGGATCCAATCCATTTGGCCTAAACCAAACTTGATAAATCAAGCCCAATAGGCCCAAATACAACATTTAAATCCAATTTCCAAAATTAGGCCCAAATAATTAAATTCAAAAAATCCAATTTTCCCAATTTAATTACCAAAGTGTATTACATGATCAATCAACTAAATCAACATTTCTAAAACACCATATTAGTCCAATTAATCATGCTTGATTCATTATCATATGTCCAACACACAAATTGAAAGATCAAACCCATCTACATGCTTAAATGTCTCGGCCAAGGAAGTGATTTCATGTCCAATTCGGTTTCAATCCAATTAATCCGCATTCGACATTAAATACATATCCCGAATGATTTCCAATACATCCAATTATCAAAATCAAAATTTACCAAGACATTAGGGCATTAGTCACATTCGGCCAACTCAAAGATTTTGGGGTTTTTGTCCAATTCGAAATCCAATCCAATCCGATTCAAATTAACATCAACCTAATCGATTCTAACTCATCAAATGAATTAAAAAACAAAAATCCAAGATCCAAAAATCATCAAAACATTCGGCCAAGGACTTATTTGGGGAAAATAATTCCAAATCATTTTTCATCAAATTAGTCCAACCAAAATGAATTTAAACATGTTATAAGCATACTCAAACAAGCAATTTATTCAAATCATGCTCAAATCACATTTACCCAAATTTTAAACCCTACAAATTTCATGCTTGCAACATTAGCTCATGATGCCATTGTTTGTGTTCCATTAAGGTCCCAAGATCAAACAAGACATGAAAACATGCGTGAATACACCAATGAAGATAGCGGAATACTTACATTGATCGGTTATGTCGATATGAAGACGAATCATGCCCAAAAACGCACTGCCTTTGTAAGCCCACTGCAGCAGTCCATGCTCACTGTCTTGGCAGTTTCGGGTCTCAAAACGAAGCTCCAAACTCCATCGGATGAGTCCCGCCTCATGGTTGAACCTCCCTACCACCTTCGCAAGACTCGTAGTGTGCTGTGCTAGCACTTGATTTCTCACCATGAGAAACCACTCTTAGCTTCCCTATTGCTCACGTTTTTCTGGTTCAAAACCAGTGAGCATTGTGCCCATTTGGGCGTGAGAGAAGAGAGCATTTTTGAGAGATGAAGTTTTGTGTTAAATTAAAATGATTTACCAAAAATCAATTTATATTTATGCCATAATTTCATTAATTAATAATAAAATTATGACACATAACATGCAATGGCTTAGAGTGTCAAACACTCAAACTCCATGCAATGACATTGAGTGCAATGTACACAATCTACATGCAAGCATTAGAATGACATGTGTCATGTGGGCCCCACACGTTTCCAAATGAAAGTGGGCCCACGTGCACTCACGCGTTCGGGTTCGATATTTCCGAAATACCGAGCTTACGTCGCGACGTTAATTCAATCGAATTTAAATAAATAATTGCGCCTGGCGAAATTATTATTTACGTCGCTAACGAATTAATTCTAAATTAACTCGTTTGCCCGAATTAAAATCTGATTTTAATTCCGCGTCGAAATCTAATTTCGTCTAATATATCGAATATATTAATACATCGATTAATTCCAAATTAATCGTTCTCTCTCTTTAGACGACATTTTATCCCGATAAAATATCTCCGTTATTAATCCTAGATTAATTTTCTCTCTCTTCTGTATAATCCCAGATTATTCAAGAGTGCGAGTTGTGCGTCATCGGTGGATTATCGGGAAGCGACCCATGAGATCCCCGGATAATCTGGCAGTAAATACGGTCGTCGGAGTATCCGAATCACGTACGTACCAAGTACTACGTTCTACCGATTTACGAGACAAGGTCGACTCCTAGCAAAGCACCAAGTCTACCTAATTCTCCGGACATATCCATTTAAGAATATTAAGATCTGTATCAAGCGTAGTATACTAATGTATTGTGCATATCGGCCCAGTATCGGATAATCACGTGCTAGGGCTGGGGCTGGATAAGTGTCTGCCCCGTCCGAAACACATATCGGATGTCTGGTAACTAGTCTCTATAATCGGATATTCATGACCTGGTCATAATATCACGATTGGATGCGCATCACTTTAAGAGCACTAATACCGTATCCTGCGTGACATCATCTCCACTATGACTGGAGTGATACTTCCGTCTTGACATCACATCCAATACACTACGATTCTCAATATACCCGGCATTGGCGTACACAGAACTAGTTACAGTCCTAGACGACCTCAACTAAAGTATATCGATTGTCGTAAGCATTAGCGATGTAAGTCTCAGGTTAAGACTATACACACCTACCTTGATTTCGGCCTCCCATAGACACATATTCATAATACCAATGGGATTCCGAGGGGTCTATCCAGAGCGAAGCTGTTTCCCGTACCATCGGTGAAACACGACCTCCTATCGCACTTGCATAAGTATCCAACACTATTATATATATGAGAACTATGCCGTTGTGCCCTCACAACGCACACAAGTGCAATACTAGCCTATTCCGCATTATCGATGTCCAGTCTCGATAATACTACGGCTAGGGATATTTAATGATTAATCCTTCGTGGACTGATACTGTCTCATATCATCTCAATCCAGGAACTAATCATAGGGACCTCTCTTCATTTATATATCTATGGTGATCTAATCACAAATGATGAGAGTGCAATTTCCTTATTACATAGTTAATTTGCTACAACAACACAATGATCTGTGCAAATAGTGACGCTATGGGTCATATTATCCAACAAAACATCATGGTAAATGTAGCCTTTAGGCATTTCCCTCGAATAGAAGACCTTTAATCAACCCTAGTTAGCCCATGCATGCATAAATAAAGCAATGATATGCATAGGGTAAATGACATAATAAAAGGCGCGGAAAAATATTATGGTAAAGGTAGCCTTTCGGCATTTCCCTCGAATAGAGGACTTTAATCCACCCTAGTTAGCTTATGCGCATCAAAGGAACAATACATGAATAAACAAAATGCATAAAAAGATAAATAGCGGGACGATAACATAGATTTAAATCACAAAATTAAACAGTGCTGAAAGTCTCTCAAGCTACGTGGAGTGTATCCCAAGTACAGACGCACTACGTCCATTCGGAGTAGGCTGCGGAATTTACGTCTGGGTTTCCATCCGATATACGCAAGAGATAGCACGCCATCATCAACTCAATGTATGCATGGAATATGATAAGCATGGGATGAACAACAATAAATAACAGAAACAATAAAATAGTAAGCCTAAGTGTGAAATATTAAAGGAAAATAAATAATGAAAAATAAATGCGGAATAGTAAAGAGATGTGACCATGGTTGCCATTTTTAATAAGGATTCGCATGCCCGGTTGGACGTATTCCACGTCTAACCAGCATGCCGTGTCCGGGATCGGGATAACAAAATAAAATATAACAAGGGTGCCCTCAGGTCTTACCTTTTAAATTGCTTCTCGGGTTGCGTTGGGACGTCGCCGGAAAGGTTAATGCTCCGTTATTTTTCTGGTTTACCGCTGTTTTGGACTGCCATTTCCACTGTTTCTTCACTTTTTTCTACTATTTGTCCTTGCTGTTTTGGACTGCAGTTTTCACTGTTTGGGAGTTTTACTCCACTGCTGAGGGGACGTTTTTGTTGCTGTTTTTCGGGACTACAATGGGCTGTTTGAAGGCTATTTTCGGTGCTACTTTGTTACTTGTTTTGTTCGGTGGAAGGGTTTATTTTTTGTTATTTTGTGTCGGCTGGTGGCAGTGATTAGTGGGCTGAAGGGCTATGTGTGAGTGTTCGGTTTGGGTTTGTTTATTGAAAGTGGGACGTGTGGCCCTGTGTGAATAAGGGGGTGTATGCGTTTTATAGTTGTTGAGGGTTGATGGGCTGCTTTTAAGTGATGTTTAGGGTTTGTCGTGGGGGGCTGTTGATGTTATCGTGTGAGGAGTGTGTGTGGGTTGAATGGCGTTTGTGGCATGCAAGGGCCTTTGATTGATGAGGAGTGTAGACAACAGGACCTGGGCGACGCTGTTCTAGGCTCGCGGCCTAGTTGGGAAGTACGAAATAACATGGAGTCGCCACCCGGTGTGAACCGGGACAAAGATTTAAGGCCGCACTCACCCCTCGCAAGGGAAGGACCTCAAACCGTTGGGTTCGGAATGGTCCCTTACTTATGTCACTTGTAATAAAAGGATTTATGTAATAATTTAACCAGGCTTAAATAACATTTATTTCCAAAAATATCATGCTTCTAAATTCATATGCATACATCAACAAGTTCATCACAACATGCAACATCACATGGCAATCTCATGAACATATTTCAATCCTATGACATGGAAAACTAAGAACAACATAATAATGTTTGAGTACTATCTCATGAACCTATTAACCAAATAGCATGCTAACAGCCTAATCATGCTTGAATACAATCCCAAGAACACATAGAATGGATAAATGCAGGAATACAAATAATACGGTTGGCTATATAACACAGAAAGATCAACCAAGAGGCAATTATGCATGAATATGATAAGACAGACTCAGTTCAGTGTGTGCGCGTTCGTGTAGCGTTCGTAAACGCGTTCGAACGGTAAACAGAAGGTTCGCGTTCGTATGGCGTTTGATAACGCGTTCGAACGGAAATGAAAAGAATGCTCGCGTTCGTATGGCGTTTGATAACGCTTTCGAACGGAAATGAAACAGAATGCTCGCGTTCGTATGGCGTTCGTGAACGCGTTCGAACGGAAATGAGACCTGATGCATGATAAGGCAAAAATGCATGCACGTTCGAGTTGCGTTCGTAAACGCGTTCGAACGGGAACAGACCTGATGCATGAAATGAGAAGCAATACATAAACAACAAAATAAAGGGGCGCGGCGAAGTACTGCCATAAAGGTGGCCTTTTGGGGCTCTTGATCTCTCAAAGGGAGGACTTTAGACCAACATACTAAGCCCATGCGCGTCACATCACATCATGCATACAAACATAAAGACAATCATATTATTCTAAGTATGTCCGATTGAACGTGTCTTGCATCCAACCGAACACACATCAACGGCGCGGCAAAGCATCGTGGTAAAGGGCTTTAACCCCTCCCCATAGGGGATCTTTCATTCCACTTACTAAGCCCATGCGCTCGATTGAGTCATGCATAAATAAGCAACATGCAGAATTTAAGTGACGAAAAATAAATAAATAAATCAACACAAAATAAGAGAAGGTGCCGTTTACTCAAGTGGTACGTGGAGTTGTATCCCAAGTACAGACCGCACTACCGTCCATTCGGATTCGGCTACGGAATTTATGTCTGGGTTTCCATCCTATATACCACAAGAGACGACACTCTTCCATTTCATTCAAGCCACAACATGCATCCATAAACGACTCTCATGCGAATAGAATTCAATAATAATAAAAAAAACGAATATAACTAATGAAAAGGTACCCTCCGGTCTAACCTTTTAAATCACCTCTCGGATGTACGGTACACGATCGTCGGAAGGGTGGATGCTCCGCAACTCTCCCGGTTCACTGGTTCACTGTTCTCGTTCGTTGTCTTACTGTTTTGAGTCGTCGTTCTCCGTCTTTTGCTACTGTTTCCTTGTGGTTTCGCTGCCGTCTCCTCTTTATCTTTTGCTTACTCTTTTTGGGTGTGTTCTTCCTGTAATTTTATGTATGTTGTGTATGAGCTAGGGACTAGGGTTGAGAAGGTTGGTGAAGGGTTTTTTTTATAGGCAAAGGGTTGGGCTTGACAAGGAAAGGGATTGGCTAATTAAAAAGGGATTTGATTTGGTTTGGTTAAGGGAAGTCAAAGATTGAGGGGGGGACAAATCTTGGCTAGATAGGGAAGGTTGAATATTTGATTGGCTTGGTTTAGGAATACAATATTTTAGATTGGTAATTATCTTATTAGATTAGGAAGTCAAATATATGATTGGATTTAATTGGTTGATTGATTTTAACTTGGTATGATTATATTTTTGATTTAGTATGTGATTTGTTTAATTTAGGCATGATTTTAGTTTAAGTTGGTAATTGCTTATTTTATGTTTGGTATATGTTTTATTTAATTATTTAATTAATTTAATTATTATCTTATTTAGTTAATGTTTTAATTAATATTTATTTATTTAAATTGGGATGTGTTTTATGGGCTTTGGGGGGCTAATTGGGCTGGATGTGAGGCTAGCAGCAAAACCAGAATTACCGACACCGTTCGAACGCTTCCTCGAACGCGGCACGAACGCCCGCAATCCGTTTGACATTCGAACGTAAACACGAACGCAGCACTAACGAAAACAGTGAACCTTGTTTATTCTGAATTTCCCCTTCCGATGTCCGTTTCCCGTGACCTCCGTGACTTAAAAGGTAGTGTCTCCAAAATGAGACTCATCATAGGGACTTATGTGTAAAAATGCAGTGCCTACAAGGAGTTGTGAGGCTATTTGCGTGAAAGAGGATTTATTCATTTTTTGTTTTTAAGTTGGCCGAGAAGAGAGATGGCTGTTGTTGAAGGGCGTGATGAGTGGCTTTCGTTTGGTGGTTCATGCAGGTCAGTGAAAGTGTGGCTTGGTGAACCGTGTGTCTTGGTTTTTTTGTGTGATTATTTAAGGTGAGTGTCGTGGCTTCGAGAGAGATGAGAAGGGCGAGAGCTTAGGGCCGAGAGAGTTATGAGGAGTGAGAAGAAGAATATGGTTTGTTGTTTTATATTGTTTGTTGTTTTGAGTGTATGGAGAGTGAGAGACCGTGAAGTGTTTTATGGTTTGTGTTGGTGTCTTTTTTCGAGTGAATGGGAGAGGAGAGAGGAAGAGAATATGGGTTTGTCAGATTTGTGAATAGGGTTTTTTTAGGTTTTTTTGTTGTCGTGAGTTAGATGGAAGAGAGAGAGGCAGGTTAGGGTTTATTTTGGGGACTGCCGTGTGTGTTTATGAGAGAGATGAGCATGATTTAGGGTCTAGTTTGGTCGGTTGGTGAGTGAGATGTCAAAGAGAGAGGGCTGCCAGGGTTTCTTAGAGAGAGGCGAGAGCTATGTGTCTTGAGTTTTATTATTTTTTATGTGTAGTACCGTGTATCTGAGAGCCAATGTGGGAGTTTAGGGTTTGGTTATGTTTTTCTTTTATAATGGTGAGCTTAGGGTTTCCTTGTTTGTGCGTGGCTTAAAAAATGGAACAAATCAATCAATTATGGGTGTGTTAATTTAATTATTTAAGGAAAGAATATTTATATTTTTGGTGGGGGAATTTCTTTAATTTGGGAGGTGATTTATTTAATTTAGGAAGGGGATTTGATTAATTTAGGAATGTGATTTATTTTGATTTTAATTGGATTTAATTTAATTTAATTGGATTTAATTTAATTTATGACATGTGTTTTAAATGTTTTAATTATTTTTTGGATTGGGCTTTGGGCGAAATGGGATTTGGATAGGTTGCGAGGGTTTTGGGCCGAGGCTTAAAATTTTAAAACAAAGATCAATCAGGTGAATCCGAGGCCAAACAAACGAATTAAATTTGTTGATGTATTTATTTTTAAAATTTTCCCTTCCGTTTCCTGCGACTTCCGTAACTTATCGGGTAGTGCCTCCATACGAGGCTCATTATTGGGCTTTATGCAAAAATACAGTGTCTATAGTCGCCCCCACTTTGATAGGACTTATGTAGTGTGTGACAGTGACAATCCTATCAAAGTTATGTATGCATTTTTACTTACCTGGTTTGTTGGCTGTCGTACTTACCTGCTTCTTTGTGAGATGCTTCGAACTGAGTTGATGTGGTGGTGAGGTGCTTGACCCTTGGTTCATTCCCGAACCGTTACTGAGTTGAGGTGGTTCATTCCCGAACCGTTACTTGATGAGAGATGGTTCATTTTTGAACCGTTACTTGATGAACAATGGCTTTTTTTTGAACCGTTACTTGATGAGAGATGATTCAATTTTTGAACCGTTACTGATGAGAGATGGTTCATTTTTGAACTGTTACTTGATGAGAGATGGCTCATTTTTGAACCGTTACTGAGTTGAGGTGGTTCATTCCTGAACCGTTACTTGATGAGAGATGGTTCTTTTTGAACAGTTACTTGATGAGAAATGGCTCTTTTTTGAACCGTTAGTTGATGAGAGATGGTTCATTTTTGAACCATTACTGATGAGAGATTATTCATTTTTGAACCGTTACTTGATGAGAGATGGCTCATTTTTGAACCGTCACTTGATGAGAGATGGCTCATTTTTGAACCGTCACTTGATGAGAGATGGCTCATTTTTGAACCGTCACTTGATGAGAGATGGCTCATTTTTGAACCGTTACTTGATGAGAGATGGCTCATTTTTGAACCGTTACTGACTTGCTCGTATTTGCCATTTTTTTCCTTTTTTCTTTAAAAACCTGCGAACACAAAACAAAAATTGTATATATGTGACATGTATGCATGTATGCATGGAAGTATTTCCTATTCCGATGGGTTAGGCCTTCCTTGTGCTCTTTGTTGCCTTTTGCATATAAAAGTCTTTGGTCGCCGTTTGGGTCTGCTTATAGTTTCCTCCTGCCAATTCTACTCTGGTGATTGCTCAGCTTTCTTTGGTCCCATGACTCAAGATTCCATTATGTCCCTTATTCACGAGGTGGTAGACTGGTCGCCCCCAGACTCGGTTTATCTTTTTGTTTTTCATTGCTTGCACTCGGCCAAAGTAGATCATTTGATGTGACGTTCCATATCAACATACTATATTGCCTTTTACGAAATAGTCTCAATAGTTAAACATATTATTGCCCTCAAAGGATGCCTAGTGTCGAAACCGGAGAACCTTCAAAGTACTCGATGTAACTCAAATCCGACTGTTTGAATAAATGATCTGAACCAGACTCAAAATGTGTGTGTGCTAAGGTTATTTTACAACTTGATCCTTGGGTAAGCCAACTCAATGATTTTGTTTCAAAGAATTGGATCGAGGGGTCAAACCAACCTAGATGTCTTGATCATGCTCTGTAATTACTTCTCCGTACTCAATGTGATATGATTTTCTTTTCCTTTTCTTTAGTCTATTCTTCGTCTTTTTTTACACACCTACCCTTTAAGGTAGCATTTCTCCTCATGGTGGTCCTAATACTCGCCCATGGGTAGCTTCACACTTATCGGTTATAAATGGTTTTTATTTTCTTCTTTAGAGACTTTTCTCTGATTTCCAACAATACCACATATCGTAACACAAGTAAGTCAGGATGGACATCTAAGTGAACGGTCATTCATCGATCCACACTCTCTTCAACTAGTCACCTTGCCGACTACTCCGGCTTTCACTGCTAAGATCCTATAATTAAGTGTTCGCGAGTCTAGTCGAGATAAACCACTCAAAATATCGGATGAGAGCACATCTCGCACTTATTGTTTCTAAGGTTTCACCCTAAAGTAAATAATTTCATCATCGGACTCATGCTTAACTATTGAGGAAAAGACTCGAACAAGTAGGCAAAATCAACGTCTTTATTATTAATAAATGCAGGACTAAAATTGAATCAGATCAGGAAAGTAAGCATCTCCGAAATTTGCAGCCTCGCCTTCTTCCATCTTCCTGCTCCCTTCAAACATCAGATTCTCCAACTGCAGTAGTTCTTTTTCCCATTTACTTCCCCCTTTTGCAACCTCCTCCTTGTCACTGTTTGAGAAGTTTTTCCCAGAAATCCCACATATGCTCTGTTTCATCTTTACTACTGTTGTTCCATATCCCCATGCGGGAAGTTTGGTGGTTGTGAGTTTGGAGGATAAGGCTGTCGGGTAGGCCAGAGTTGATCATGTGGGTAGATGGAGGGTTTCTTAATAATTTTGATTGAATAATGCATGTTAAAAGTGGTAAATAACATATCCCGCCTAACAATTTCAAAGATTGTCGTGTTCTAACAAAAAATAAAAATAAAAATAAAAAATAAAAATAAAACATTGAGAGAGGTGGGAATGAGTGTCTCAAAAATCAAGAGAAGCTGAATCAATCTCAGACGGGTTGCTTGTACCTCCAGAACCATCATTGTTTTACTGACTTATCGTTAACAATCAAAGCATGATTTGTAGGGTGAGAGCGCAGATTGAGGCTATTCAATTTAAATAGATGTGTGATTCGAGCATTTAGTACTGATATTTGCAATATCCTCTCATTCTTTTGCACTGCAACAATAAACTTCAGTAGGGATTTGGGGCTCGAAGCCATTCCTATTTCTGGTTCTCACATTTCTCATTATAGCAAAATAAATAGCCTGCAAAGCAATTTGTACTTTTGCATATTACATTGAAGATACTTATACTTGATTTACCTTTTTCATGTCAGCTAAAAGAATTGACTATAAAATAGATGAATGTAAAATTTATCATTGTTGAAATTACACTGATCAGAAAAACTATGGGAGATTGTCTTGATCAAGCTCATTATTGACTGCACCATTATTGAAATCTTTGTGAGCAGTAATATCATCAAAGCTCCAAAGATCACCGACACTTTCCTGAACATTATTATTATTATTATTATTATTAGGCCACACACAAGGGATTCCATTTACAAAATTAAGATGAGAACTTGGTAAAGAAGCAATGATTAAACTTTAAAGTTAATCTCCCAGCAACAAACCATTAAAAAATGTGATTGATGAAAATTAATCCGCCCATCGCGGGTTTCCCAACAAATATTCAATTTTCAGTTACCCCCCCGTTCTTCTCTCTCTTGGCCTTTGCCAAACACTTTATCCTCTTCTCACCAACTCACCACCTCCCTCAATTTCCCAAAATTTCTCCAAAAGAAGCCATGGAAAGGCTTCTGTACTCATCTTCTCCAACTCATTTCACAAAAAACAGCTCAAGTTTTCACCTTTCCACCATCGACTCGGCCCATTGACTCACCAAAACTCGGTTTTTTCCGTTCATCACTCTCCGAGTTCAAGCGAGTCGGCTCTGTTTCCTGCAAATACGAAAACCCATATCAGTTTCCTCAGTCACCTTCATCAAAGTTGAATTCACATTCTTCGACTCCTGCTCCTCGAGTTGACTCATCGAATGAGTCAATACCCAGTTCGATTTTTTCCAAGCAGATCGCTTCAAAAGCTGTTGGTGGAAAAAGTGTAATTTTTTAAATGATAAATTTTTGATTTTGGATTTTAGTTAGTGGGGTTTTCTGTGTGGAAATGTTCATTGGTTTGGGTTTTTGTAGGTTCATTGGTTTTATTCAATTGAATGTGGTGTTTGTGTTGATTTATTTTTTGGGTTACTGAGTTATGTAGCTTTGTGGTGAATTGGGTGTCAGGAAAATTGAGTTTGTTCTGAATGAGTGGTTTGGTGGTAAAAGGTTTAGAATTCGGTTACTCAAGTAGTATGTTCGAATTCAGAGGGGCACTTATTGTAAAAGTTTGGACAGTCGGGGTTTTACCTGCCCCGCTTAAGCCCGAATCGGATGGTTTAGCGCAGGTTTCAACGTTTCCAAAAAAAAAAATCATGTGTAATGGGCTGTTTGGTTGGTAGGAAAATAGGGAGGAAAAATGAATAGAAATAAAACTTTGAGATATTTATTTTTTAATTTATTAAAATTTTTCTCTTGGCACCTTAGTTTATATGGAAATTGGAATTAAATTTGAAGTTGTAGAATTGGGCACTGGTGTATATAATTCAGCAAATGAAGCTTAAATATGGTAGAAATTTAATCTTTTTATTTTCAATTAATTATCAGATTATAACTTTGAAGATTTGAAAATATGAGCCATTTTTTGATAATCAATTTATTTTTATTGCCAATTGGGTGATGTTGAATAGTAGTTAAAAGCTGCCATGAGATTATTATTTTGTTCTTTTTTATATCATCCAAATTTGCTTCTTTTTTTAAACCTTCTAAAAGGCACTTGCCATGACTTTTCCGAGTTCATTTTTGTAAAAATGACTTGTCAAGAAATTTTAAGAGTTTGAAAGAAATTATAAAATTATTGGGTTGTCTTGTTTTCATATTTTGAAAAAATTTTCTAACATAAACGTATAATCTCCATAACCCCAAAAAAAAATGAGGACCAAATTACAGACAAATACTTCATTACTGTAAGTCATCTAACAAATTGTTCAAAACTCATTGACAAACATGGAGGGAAAGAAAAATTTACAACATATGCTAAATAAATTTTTCATGACCTAAAATTTTCCACCTCTAAAGTCACACTATTAATTGAATTTTTTATTTTTTTAAAAAAAAAAAAGAAAAACTATCTCCACACACCATAATTTTAAAGAATGCTATTAATTTGACATTGCTATTAATTTCAAATCTTTATAGCATATTTAATTATATAATATATAAAGATAATATATAAACACAATCTTTAAAACATAGTCTTAATCTATATGTGGTCCTTTCAAATCTTACAAATTCTTATGATATAAATCTTTTAAAATCTAATAAGTAAAAAATCTTGATTAAAGAAATTTTATAAAATCTTATAAGTCATTATATTTTTTAAATGTCTTTTAAAATATGTTGGATTTATTTATCCATAAATAGTCTTTTAAAATCTTAATTGAATACACCCCCTTATTGTGGTTTGTATGTAATTGTGAAATAGAATTCGCAAGAGTGGTAGGCATTTAACTTATTGTTATTTTTAGTGTCAGAATTTGAAGGACCTATTCCAAGCAGAAATGAGTAACGCTCATGCATTTGGAGTTTAAAGTTTGTAGTAGTGGTTAATTGTTGCAACTTTTCTTGAGTTTACATGGTTTAAACGCTATGCATCTTATCTTATTTTGACAAAATGATGCAGAATCAAGATGAAGATTTTTAGGGTTGTGAAATTATTAGAATAATATTTGATTTCCTTTAGAAGTTATCTTAGTTAGGTAGAGGATGAGCCTGATGTAAAGGATAGGCTCCACATCGAAGTCATCCGAACCTGGGGCACTAGAGTGGTGGGATTGACTCTGCTTGTTATTGGTGCTATGGGTATTAGAGAAGTTTCTGAAGTCCCTACTCCATGTGTTGCCCTAGAAAATGGAGAGTGCGATGTTGAGTTTACGAGGCACTTGAAAATCCTGCAGTTGGTAAGAAGAAGGTTGGTTTTGCTACATTTGCCACTGGAATTGTTCATGGTTTGCAACCAGATGCACTGATGATGGTTCTGCCTGCTCTTGCTTTGCCTTCTCGCTTGGCTGGTGCTTCCTTTCTCATAATGTTCTTACTTGGTACTGTAGTTGCAATGGGAAGCTATACGGTATTTAGGTTCTTGTAGTCAGGCTTTAAAGGACAGATACCCAGAATTACTGAGAAACTCACCTGGGCAGCTTCGCTTGTGGCGATTGCTCTCGGATTTGCTATTCTCATTAGCCAGTTTTTTGGATATAGCCTGTACTCATCCATCTGACTCATTTTGCAAGCTTCTCTTTAGCATTAGGAAGATCTTAGAAAGGATTATTGATTTGTTTACTACAAGAGTTCATTCGTGCAGCATCTTATGTAAGTGAAAATCAGACATCTTTGCTATCTTATTTCGCTTTTAAAGATAGTAACTTACAAGGGAACGTTGTAATTCTTTAACAATAGATTTGCTCCTCTCCTGGTTCAGTGCAATTTACTTATGCCTTTTCAATTGATATTTTTTTTTTTTTTTTTTTTTGTGTGTGGATATTTTCATATATAATCCAATCTTCAAATATAAAAACGATAAATTCCCAACATATGATTTGCTAGTTGAAACCATTATAATTATTATTCAACACCCATTTTTGGCATACTATGTTATAATGGATTGAGTAATCACTGAAATCTAGCTAAGTGCCTACCAAATTGGTTCATATAGCAATACACAGCACATTTTGCAACAATAGCCATTATTAGCCAATTGACCTTATTAATCATTATACTCAAAAAAGAAATGGACCACTTTAGCATACCTTGATTCCCTTCCCGCTACTTGTATATTCAATGATCGAACCATCTCCATTTTCCATTAATTTACTCCAATTTGAAAATCACTTCCCCATTAATTTTATCTTTTGGTCGTTCTCTCTTTTGTCTCCTTTCCCTTTGCTAACCAAAAGTTTGATTCAAAGATAGCAAATCCTATAAGCAATTTTGTAGTGAAAATTTAGGCCAATTTCTAACGACAATTCTTATGCTTTGATTTACAAAGTTCATGTGCAACTTAGTTTATGGGAGTGATACACTAGTACAATGCAATTTTTGGTACCATATTTCACACTAATTATGATATTTAAATATGATTTTGAGGACTCGCTTTCTAGCGCAGATGTTTACGTTTGTAAATTTTAAAATGTATATTTGAGAATAAATAATAATATCTAATTACAGTATATACGATGTCAAATTTTATTTAAGGGTATAAAATCTCTTAGTTGATACACAAGATTTAAAGATCGAACTCCTTCATATGGATAGGAAGAATATATAATTTTTTTTTTTTAAAATAAAAATTTGATATATTTTATATTGATTATCGAGATTTAACTTTATTCTCGAATCCAAATAAAAACAACAACTAAAGTGTTTTATACTATTTCTACCACATGTTCTTTATTAAATCCAAAATTCTTAAAACTTTAAACAAGCTTAGTTAAACAGCTACATATTACATGGCTTCAATTCTTGAAAAGGCATAAAAAAAATTTAAAAAGAGCAAGTTGATAACACACATGTCATCATCACATCACATGATGGCACATGCTTGTGGGTTCTCATCACTGAAAGCAGTAGTGTACCTAACCTCAGTGGAACTCGCACGTGCGAGATAAGACACTTGTGGTCATCAGCTCTTCGCACGTACCCCGCGGGGCCTTTCTGTCATAAACTCCAGCGGCGTATGGGTGGGCCACTTCATCGTACGGTACGTATGGCCAGAGCTCTGCTCTCTTGCCCGTCCGATGCGCGATACGTGACACGACCTTTGATGGGTCCACATATCCAACGACTGTGACTTTGTTCGCTTTCCGCTCTACGTCCACTTGTTTTACACCTTTCATTCCCTCTACTGCGCGTTTTAACTTGCGCTCGCATCCTTCGCAGTCTATACGGACCTTGATCTCCACCGTCTGATCAAAACAAATTAACGAAAAATTCCACGTGGAATGAAATTATTGGATGAACACACACTGCAATTCTGACTGAGACCAGACAGAAACTGCTATGACAGGTTCTCCCGTTACCAGTGCTTAATGAAATATAATTATGAAAATATATACAATTGTCTGTTAGCACAGAATACATGAAACTTAAATGACCAAAATGCCCCAATCTGTTCCTGAAGATTACATTGGCACTTCATGCAGAAGCGAATTATTTTTTGTACACTAGTATGGAAATGTAGCCGGGAAAAAAGTATGGCCAAACACTGCCATAAATAACACTAATTAAAGGCTCACTGTAAAGTTTTTGAAAGAAATTTGGGTTTTACTGAAATTTAGCCCATTTGAAGTGCAACTTTGCGTTTAGCCCCCTCATATTTACGGTTTTATGTTATTACCTCTTCCAGTTTGTAGTTTCTCCAATATAGACCAGTCGAAGTAGGGTTGGCACAATAGAAAGAGTCCCCAAATACCGATTTTCTACCAACTTCAGTCGAACCAAATTCTAGATCCGCCACTTCCCAGGAACACACAAACCTAAGTAGATTTCTGATTAAAATAAGTTTTTTTAGTGGATCTAAAACTCAAAATGAAAAAGGCAAAAGAAAAAAAATACAGAAGGTTGAATAATTACTAAAACAAGTTGATCAGAAGCTAATTTAGCTTGATATACTAATAAATAAGCACTTTCTAACATTTGAAGTGTTCATACAGCTGAAAATTGGAGAAAAGAAAAAAGAAACAGCTTAAGTAAAATTAGATACCTGCAATTGCTTGCGGTTCTTGAACTTGGAGCTGCCATGGGAGCAGTCAAAGATATAGGAAAAATGATCCACGATACCCATCTTCTCTCTATCTTCTTCTCTTTACAAAAAGTAGCTTACAGAGAAGCTGAATATCTATTATATATAAAAATAAGAATAAGCAAAAATATCCCAGAAGCGCTTTCGTAATCATTGACGCTTAAGGTACCTCAACACACAACCGCCTCTTTCATCGAAATCTGAGCCGTTAATTTTAAAACTTTGCTCTGGCAGCCCCATTCGTTTATCGACACGTGTCCTGAGTTAATCTCTCCGTGCTTATGTATGGCCGCCGACCGCGTGGGCGTGGGGCCACGGCGATTTTTTACAGAGAGGTTTGGTTGTGTGGGGACCACGGCTTCAAATGGGGCCCCACTTACTTATTGAGTGCAGTAACTGCCGTTGGATTAATAGTGGTGGGTCTGTGTGATTTGGAGGATGCAAGGGGATACAGAATGGCTTCGTGTCTGATTCTATGTACAAGTAAAAGTGCCGTGGTAGATGATGCTTTTTGATTCTTTATTGGATCAGTATTCGGGTGTTTAAATATATAAATAGTTTTTAAAATATTCGTTGATGGTTTTAAACCAATCCGATGAGTGCAGGGCGGATTTTGAATTTGTTAAAAAATAGGATAGTTATTCTTTTAATATTTAAAGATTAATTTATGTATTAAAAATCTAAAAACTTTGAATAAATTTAATTTTATATCCTAAAAAAATACAGTCTGAAATTTTTTATATGTAAATTAATACATTGATCGAAATTTGAGTTTAAAATTAAATTTAAAACGAAATTTTAGGGGTAGATTGAACTTATTTAAAGTTTTTATATTTTTTTCATAATAATATTTTTTTAAAAATAATATTTGGTAAAACTCATTATCTACTCGACTGATCCAACACTTATCAATTAAAATAAAATTTTTGTTTTAATAATAAAAATTTGTTTTAACTTACTAAATGCCTATCTCATTATCATTTTGGCTTCTTCAACTATTATACATTACAAAATTAATATATTTATATATATTAATTTAAAATAATTATATACTAATTATATCTCCATTTGTGATTTTAATAATTTTTTTTTTATTTGTATTTTTATTTTTTTGTTAATAAATATTACAGATTTTCGTATCTATTCATTTACTTTTTTATTCATTTTTAATTTAATTAATACTACTTATTTATTAAAATAATATAATTTAACCCAATATAATTTAAATTATAAAATAAGATAGATTTTGTATATACTCATAATTATTTTTTGGAATTAAAAAAAAAAGAAAAAAGAAAGGGGGAACGATCATATCGTTCCCCTTTAAGGGGAACCGTCCCCTTTCTTAATATTTTTTTTAATTCCGAAAAAAAGGGTTAAATGATTTTTTTTTTTTTTAATATTTTATAAAAGTTGTGTTGATTCTGATTCTGATTCGGATTTTATATTATCTTTATTTTAAAAAGTTATTTGTCTTATTTAATTTCGTAAATCAGTATCCATATCTACTTTTACTTTTTTTTTTAATATTTATTAATTAAGTTATGTTGATTCTGATTTTATATTTTCTTTATTAAAAGTTGTTTATCTTATTTAATTTCGTAAATCAGTATCCATATATACTTTTACTTTTTTTTATAAAATTTTTTTTTTATTAAAAGTTGTGTTGATTATAATTCTGATTCTGATTTTATATTTTCTTTATTAAAAGTTGTTTGTCTTATTTAATTTCGTAAATCAGTATCCATATCTACTTTTACTTTTTTTTTTTTTTTAAAAATATTTTATTAAAAATTGTGTTGATTCTGATTCTGATTTTGATTTTGATTTTTATATTTTCTTTATTAAAAGTTGTTTGTCTTATTTAATTTCGTAAATCAGTATCTATATCTACTTTTACTTTTTTTTTTTTAAAGTTATTTGTTTTATTTGTGTTTACTTCTTATATAAAGATGTAGTTTGTAAGTTTGAAGATAATATCATTTGAGTCTCTCTCATCTCATTCTCTATTTCTCCTTCAACATATTATTCTCTCTTCTTATAATAGAGTTATCATATTCGGGAAACATTATGGATAACTGTAACTTGGGCTCATTTTCAGATAGTTGGTCAAGCGAGAATGAAGTTCGAAGTGGGGAAAGCATCTACAACAATAGTCGTGATTATACAACTGAATTTACTATATACCAGCTTATGGTCATTATGGATTCAGAACAATAGTTGCACTAATCGGGTTATGGCGAAGAAGGTTGGGGTCAAGTACGATGCGACCTTATTGAAGAGATTCAACCAAAAGGATTTATATGATCGACTTTATCCATCAAACGGATGGGCAGACAATCTATTACATTACTGCATTTCTTCCAGTCGCCTGCACCAGAGATACATTGGATGGACTCAATGATTTATGAATTGTCATCGCTTCGATGTACAATCTTGTACTGCATACATTTGCTGAGAATGTTTGGAGTTGTTTTACTCACTTGCCATTAAAGTCCCATGTAGTTCCAGAGCAAGAACGTCAAGAAATAACTATTGCTCATGTTTGCAGATACTTTGTGCAAGTTTTTTATACCCTCATTACCCTGTACCACCCATCCCAATGTGTGGTGGGAACATTCATCGTACGAAGCTAAAGAATGGGCCACTCGTTATATGATTTGTAATCATTATGGTACGAAGTATTGGGTATATCACCAAGTGCGCCAGGAGAAGACTTTGGAGGCAACATAGATTAGAATTTATGGTTTTATATTTTTAAGTGTAAATTTTTATGTTATTATTTGTACTATTTTTAAATAAATATTTTTCTAATATACATGAGAATATTTTTATAATACATAAGTAGTGTTAAATAAATTAAAAAATATTAATACTACTTATGTATTAAAGAAATAATTTAACCCAATAAAATTAAATTATCAAATATATTTATATATAAATGAAATTTTGGTGAAAGGAAGAAGACAAAAAAAAATTGTAGGAGAGATAAAAAAATCAAATGCGGCAGGGAAGGGAGGATAAGCCATCGATCGAAACTAACGAACGGAGAGAATTCCGCACAACACAGCTGTAGTTTCTTTTATCCTAACACCGACCAAAGATCAAAGCTCTGATTCCAATATTTGTTTCCTGGAAATTACATTTTGAAAACAGTTAAAAAATCAACGAAGTCGCAATCTTTAAGCTTATTTTGCGGTTCAAATCTCCAAAAAGAAGTTTCAAACGGTCCTAGGAACCAATGAGCTAAAAGTATTTTCTTTTGAATTCTCATTTTAAGAGTCTATCAAGAAACATATATACAGCCAATCCCTCATGTCCGGATCATTTTTGCCCTTAAAGAGTTTAACGATATAATTTTCAAAGCAATTAATTTTATCAACGATCCAAGTTTAAGTTTTAAAAATTTTCGTAATCTTGGATGATTAAAAAATATTAACTAATTAATTTAGTTAAATTTTACAGTAACTAAGCACTTATGAAATATATATCAATTTCAAATTTAATAATAATATTTGAAGCCCAATCGATGTTATTTCAAATTAATGTTTAAAATTTGAATATCAAAACTCCATGTATGTTAGCAAAACCCAATAGTTGACAGCTTGTCAACTATGTAATTGTCGTGTCATTTCTGTTTGTTTCTTGTTTTGTAGTAATATTTTCCCTAGAGAAGCGGACAAAGTTGAAATCTGGAATAACTTTCTGTGCGAGTGGCATTTTCCATTGGACAACAATACAGAAAGCTGTTCCAAGTAAAATATCTTGTAGGATATTACCTAAGAGATATTTTTTTTTAGTG
>SKCR01019516.1:0-87767 GCA_019454045.1 Zanthoxylum bungeanum | reverse complement strand
GTTGATTGACAGGAACCTCTGATGAGCTTCCATGCAATTTCTAAGTTGAAGAGAGAGCAAATTTCTCATATAACTTGATCAATGGAAATATTAAACAAAGCTATTAACAATTTGTACAAGAAAAGCATTGCTGTCAATTTTGATCCTAAAAAATTGTCAGCTTTCTTGTACATTCCTCTTTATTCTGTATCTGCTGGTAATTTGTTTATTTCAGTTCACCTGTAATTCATTTTCCTCGCATGTTACTTCTACTCAAATTAAATGCTTGATCTTTTGATATATGTTTTATCAAATATACTATTTTAATTAGGGATGGCCAAAATACTACGGGATGGGTCCTCGGATGCCCTCCCGATTAGGGGCGGGGATCGAGGATAAAAAATTTAAGAGGTTAACATCGGGGATGAGCATGGGGTCGATTAATAATAGTCATTGTTTTTTATGATGGGGATCAGTTGTAATTTTATCCGTTTCCATTCCCTCAATTTTTAATTTCATATATTATTTTTTAAATTTTTTTTATATTAGCATAGAAATATTGAGATCTGTTGATTGACAAAGATGATTTTGAGATTAGTTGACGAAGATAATTTTGTTATTTTGTGTAATGGATTAATGTAGTATATAGTCTTTTTTAGAGTACATCTAAATTTGATGTTTCGCTTTTAAAAAAACAAGAAAAAAAGATGACGTTTTATTTTTAAATAAGTTTATAGATTATACTGTAAGATATGTGTTAAATGATTTTAATTTACTTTTGGATAAAAAGGGGTCCCCTCGGATAATTATGAAGGGACGAGGGAATATCTTTCATTGGTTCCGTAGCAATTATGGCTCACAAAAATATATCAATACAACTCAAGCAATTTCATACAAGATCCTCAGTTTTTGCTACAATTGTTTTTCTTTAATTTCTCTTCATGTATGTAGAAAGAATTAAAGAGGTTGCAAATATAGTAGTAAAATCTCAGTGCCTTCTTTGCTTAGAGCGTCTTTGTGACTGTTGGCCCCTTATCTTCCATTTGTCGTTTCCAGCTGGACGATTTTGATCTTCAATCTCCCGGACCTTGCGTTTCCTGAAAAATATTCATTCGTGTGAATTAAACAAGAACACCAAATTAAACTCGAGGCTTTGCACAGAAACACGATACTATCTTTGCCTAGCTCACCTGTACTGCCCAAGTTTAGGATCAGAGAGTAGCTCGTCTGCTAGGGTTGCCTTCCTTTCCTTCTTAGTCAGTCTACTTGAGAAGAAATCTGCCGATGACTCTACTACTGTGCCCACCTGATTACCAGTCAACACAGCCAGATGCTTTGTTAGAGAATCAACCTAAAAGCAACATGGTTACAAGAAAAATAAGCCACAAAAGTTCAATGCAACAAGATAAACATGCCTGGAAATACTTGGGCAGTGTTTTCGATTTTGCATCACTCTTCTTGTAGTGTCTCTTTGGATCCATGGCACCCCTCAACTGCATTATCAACGAAGTATAAAAAAATGAGACTAACATTTAGTCACAAGAAAAGACACCCAGCCGATGTAACACCATCAGAAAGCCCCCAACCCACCCCATAGCTATCATCTATGCATAATACTTTCATCATGAATGTCTATGCATTATCAACAGAGAGCTATCACATTCGAAACAGGTTACAGAAATCTGATAGACTTGAACATCAACGGCTCAATTGGAGTTGATGTTGTCCGTGGATTTTTGTATGTGGCCAAGGACCGGCCCATTGGCGTGGGTCATGCACCAGGCTTTGGCCCAATCAGTCGAACACAGAAAACATCAAGTTGGCCACATAATCCCCTAGCTACATAAATAAGCATCTAACCGAGGACACCATCTGACTGAGGACATCAAATTAGGAGGAGGTTAGAACACTAAAAAGAACCTATAATTATGGTTCAAAATCTAGAATAGGAAAGAAAATTAAAATCATAACCCTAGACACACTGGAAAACTGCCATTGTTACAAGCATACAAAAAGAAAACCCAAATCAGAGGGTTTTTGCCGATATCAACCCCTTTTGTGTTGCGGAATCAAAGATAAAGTTAGCAGACAACACACAGATTCTCCATCAATACAAAATTAACTCGGTGGAAACGGATCGAGGTCAGAAAACTCTTTTAATTTTCTGAAAGAGAATTTGGTGTCAATACAATCACATAATTATTAGCGATTTCAGTCTATAGAATACTAAGAAGAAAACTGCAACTTCTCAGTTATTAGACATAAGCCAAATCATCGAAATTAAAAGTAGATTCAGCCAAAACATAAAACATGAATCATAAAATATCCCAATTTCTGCTCTGCTGAACGAAGCATCAAACTGGTTCTTATAAGCAAGCTCTCACAAGAAAGACCAAAATTTGCAACGGCACACATTCACGTCAAACATAAGAAAGAAAAACACCCAATTAAGTTCCCTAAATTGCAGTATCGAAACCAGACAAATAGAGAGAGAGATAATCAAACAATAATGCTATCAAACAAATATTAAAGCAGGGGAATAAATAAAACTTCAATTAATAACATATTTATATCAATAATAATAAATATAAATATAAAGCAGGGCACCTTCAATAGCTGAAGATCTTTCTTCAACTCAGGAGTTATAGTTGCAGCCGGCATATCAAACCTAATTTCCGAGTTCACCGGAAAACAAATATTAATCAAACAACCCACAAAATCAATTTAAAAAAGAATCAAAATAATAATAATAATCAAAAGAAAATACCAGCTTGTGCCGGCGGTATCTTTGACTTGTTTCTTGAGTAATTTGTTAAGCTTTTTGGGATCGTTAGGTGGCACGAAGAGCCCATCAACAAGTTCCGTATTGGGTCTCCAAAGAGCGCTGCTTTCTCGCTGATTATGCGATTCATTGACGCCGCCGGCATTACCATTTGAACTTTCCGATGATAAGGTTGCCGGTAACTTTGGCTGCCATGAAAGGCCAATCACTGGCTTCTTCTCTGCCATTTCACTATTCTGAATATCTGATTCAAAGGCAGCAACGTAAATAAAACCCTATCTCTCTATATATATATAAGAAGAGAGAGATTTATAGAATTTTATCTTTGAAGTCCCTATGCTTCTGTATTTTATACAATGAGGTATAAATGATCAAATATTTTACAAAATAAGTCCCATCTTTACTGTTGACTCACCGACCTTTATGTTACGGAAATATGTCTCATAGTCATGGGTAATTTCTCATTAGAACAATAGGGACCTAATGAATAAATTATAAAAAGATAGAGATTTAATGAGTAATTATGAAAAGAAATAGGAATTTAAAAGGCATTCTTCAACATATTTTTAGAGAAGTTTTTTTTTTTTTTTTTTTTTTTCCTTAATTTTGAAAGCACAATTTCATGTAATAAATTTTGATAAGTTTTATATTGGTTCTGTTGTTGAGAGTAACATAATTATTTTATTTTGTTCGGGTTCTGATTATGAAAAAACATTCTAACTTAATCACACAGGTAGAGTTAATGAGATAATAATTTCAATATAAAATAACTGTGTCAAAAAACATATATGACCGATTTTATCTAATGAAAAAAAAAAAGATTTTTATTTAGTTTAGTTGAAAGCTCCTCATTAGTTACTTTATGATAGAAGGTGTTGAGCACTTAGTTGCTAATTGATGATTGTTTCAGGAGGATTTGATGCATATTTAAACAAGGAATTTTGAATGATACACATGATTACAAATTAATCAGCTCCCTAAAAGAATTAATATGAAAGAGAAAAAGAGAGGCCAAAAAAAAAAAAGGATTGTAAAAGAGAGACTTGAAACAAAAGATGGTTGCTATGATAATTTTGTTTACTTGATTAACTGCTGCTATAAATTACATATTGATTAACAAAATACAAGATTAGAACAGCTGCCTAGAAAGTTTAGCAGAACGCAGGTAGCAGCATCTAATTGCTTCTATTCTATGTTAGTTAAATCCATCACTCGGATTCATCATCATAAAAAAAATATCATATCAGCATCAGTGGCTAAAGCCAGCTTTAACAGGATTAACGTACAATGGTTCCGTTTCAGAGGAGGTCAAGAACTCCGTGGATCCATCCCTAGCAAATGCATTTCATCATCATGATCTATCTGTTCTTGAATTCATCATCATGTGCAGTTCCTGCTCCATCACAAAAGATTTCCTACGAGAGCACAATCATGAAAAACAAACATATTTTCTTTGATGTTTCAGTGACTAGCAATCATAGTGTCATCAAAAGATATACCTCATCATCTGGTAAAGCTTGTTTCCCAGCTTCTAAGATCCAGTCATCCAGCAGATGTCTTGAGGGGCACTCTTGAGGGAGATTGAATCATCTAACCTTCTGTTTATATGGTATTCTCTAAGTCGCAAGTTGTAATGAACATACATAAGATCGTTAATTCTTTTCTGGGCTGCAAGACAGTGCTTTTAGCTGTGAACCTGATTACATATGCTCCGTTTATGCTCGCATCAAACAGATGAGCATGTTTGACTTAATATGCGTACAGTTATTTGTTGAAGTTGTAAGCTACTTATCCCATGTCATTGACACCATGCAGCTAGTACCTAAAATAACACTCATCAACTACAATATCATTCAAATGATTATGATAGCGTGATAATCTTAGCATGAATGCAACTTGATGAGATTTTCTCAAAGGAGTAACATAGCAGGCTAATGCTATCCACCTGGCTCAAGCTCTGTTCTTGTATTAATCGCCAATTCAGTTCCAAAATCATCTTTTGCAGAAGTATATAGTCAGAAATTTGCGGCACAGCATGAAATCTTCTTAACTTGTCTGGCTCCAGCTGAACATCTCTGGATTCTACAGTTATATAAGTGAAAATTATCATCCGCTAAAAACCCATATAAATTTGCAATCAACTAATCATCATTGTTTCTCCTACCGCCACAAAATTAGGACGGTATATGTACGATGGATCCAAGAAGTAAGCAGCAACATATAGAGGGTGGTGGACCAACAAGTCCCAATGACCATCTATCACGTTCCAGAATGGTCCATATTTTCAAACATCATCGCCACGAATAGATTGAATTGCAAGCTTTGCCCTGTACATTTCATTATAGAGGTATGGCATGGAAAGGCTCTGAATATCAACCTTTTGTCTGAACGACACAGGCGGAACTTACTTGCTAAGTTTGAAAAACTAAGGAACTCTACAAGATATAGGAGTGAATGTTAGTCAACTTCAAAGAAAATCCAGAATTGTAATTTGTAATGACAGGATGATCAGTACTGGCCTCCCTGTCCCAATTTAACAGTTTTGTTGAAATGCTATGCTATTTTGTTAAATTCTTCAGTCAGTGTCAATGTAAACTGGAGATAAATTAAACATATTAATGGTCTTTGATTCAAGATTCCACAAAATAAAATCAGTTATATAATATATTATACTCCTATAATTTTTAATTGGATACTGAATCCAGATTCTTGATAGGGCACTCTCCAGTTCTTCACATTAGCCAACTCCCAAATTAGTACAAGCAAGAGATTAGGCAAATACCCAAGAGACAAGATTTGGGATGACGACAATTGAATATAACAATAACATCCTTTCAGTTATTGCCGACCATATCGTTCATCAAAGAGCTCAAATTCAACCAGATAAGAGAGGGGGGAGGCTACATAAAAGAGAGATGTTTTGCAACCACCAAAAAAAAAAAAAACAAAAAAAAAAAAAAACAGAGCAAAAATTGTGTGCACCTATTACATAAGAAAGAGATAAACAACAACACCACCAAAAGTGTATGAGTAAGACCTGGAAGCTATTATCATCAATAACAAAGCTTTGCAACTGTTAAGTTGCAGAAGAGGACTATACTTTAAACTCCTAGGTAAAAAACCAATGTATCACCTCTACCTGATTTTGTCTTCAGGAAGGCCCTCATTATAACCAAAATCAATAACACATCAATCCTAGTATATAATCACATTCTTGTAGCATATATCATTACGACATGCGTCCGTTACAACAAAGCATCACACCTTTCAACACATTAGAGACAGAGAAATCGATATCATCCAAAGAGTACTTCACAATAACTCGGGATTAACAACAACAACATTAAAAATGTTCATGAGCTAAAACCCACAAGACCGAAATTAAAGCAAAGAATCATATATGAGCCAGATAAGAAAAGTAAATTCAGATAATGAAGAACAAGAACAAAATGCAGAGAGAGAAGACACAAACAGGCTAAGATAATCACATTGAACAAGATTCGGTACACAAACTAACTATTCAAGAACAAGATTACACAGCAATGAACAACCTTGTCTAATCTCCATATCATTCATCTCTACAAAGAGATCCAATACAAGGCAACCCCATTATAGAACAAAACTACCCCCTATCAACTCACCATATCCAAAAGCACAAAACCTAACTGTCTAATTCCCCATTCCAAAGCCATTACTGTTCTTGCCCCCTCCATTATTCCCAGCAACTCTGGCTAATTTCCCCTTCTTCTCTTCAGCAGCCAAAGACATGATCCTCTCCAAAGCTTCTCTGGCACGTTTCTTGGCCAAAGCTGCCTCCTTTACCCTCCTCTCAGCCTCAACCCTCGCGATTGCCGCTGCTTTACTCATTGACAACGCAGCTATTTTCGCTGCGGCCACCAACGCCTTGGCCGAATCCACATCCAGAAATCTCTCATTCACAACATTATTACTCACGCGGGTGTTTTTGGTGGCGTCTCCGTTGACTTTGGATTTCTTGTTGTTGACGTTAAAGAAAGTGAAATTAGGGTTTGAACAAGGCGGGCAAATAAAGGAAGACGATGACGTGGCGGAGGAGCAAGAGGAGTGGATAATGGAAGGGCACTTGGCACAAATGTGACGGGCGATAGGCGGTGACGGGTCATAGACTTGGAGGCAAATTGGGCAAAAGAGACCTTGGTGGGTTTTCAGGACGCAATTGCTGCATAAACGGCGATAGGAACCACGGTGGCGGACGTTGTGGAGGAGCAACCGTTCGCTGCTACTGCCGCAAACACCGCATTCCGATTGCTGGTCTCGCTTCATGTTTCTTGTTTTTTCATTTGATTGTTCCTCCTCCTTTTCTTTTTTCAACGGTAACCCTAGAAGAATTAGGGTTTTTGAATAGGAAAAAAAAAGCACCCCCAAAAAAAATTGAGTTCTCAAATTGGACTAAATGGTAATATTTTTGTAAAGATGGATTTGGTTTTGGAGTTTTCAGAGTAAGAGTGAGAGAGTTTGGCAGAATCAATTAAGAGGCTTTTCACTGGTTGGGTGGGGCCTAAAGTAGTTAATGGTTAAATTAAACTGAATAAAAATTGAAATATTTTATTTATTAAAATGTATTTTATAATTTAAAAAAAAAATTGATTTGTTAATGACAGAATTTGAATGCTGTAAAGTAAGTAATGTGGCCTCAATAAAGAATTGAAACTGAGAAAGAAAAATCATTATTATTAATGGTCTAAAACTTTAGGAATTGATAGATTTAAGATCTCTCAATAGAGATAATATCATAATTATTATATATAATAGTAAAATATTAAGGAAAACTCAGATACAGCAAAGATGTTTTATTGCTAGAAATCTTACTCTTATTTAACTACATAGCAACTGGAAGTGGAATTATAAGTTTGTTTGAATGCGAGAATGAGTTTAAGATGAGTCTAACATAAGCTTATTAAGAATTGAAAATAGAAAGAGGGTTAATAATTTTAAATATGAGAAATTGTATGTTTAGTTGAATGGGAGAATGAGTAAATAAATTTAAAAAGTATATTAAATATCTTTTTTTATCATTTTTTTCATTAATTTGAATTTGAACATTATTATACATTATCAATACACAATATTATTTGTTCTTGGCTTGGTATTTTGACTCACATGAATGGCTAAAAAATCTCTCACAATGTAACTAATGTTAAAAAAATAATAATAAAAAAATACAGTATCTGTTCCACGTCAAGAGGCGAGAGGCATTGCCGTGGAATACGATCAATATGTGCAAATCGTGAGTTAAGATAGATAACATGTTATAATTAATTGATCCAACATCTAAAACAAATTATATCAAGTCAAAGAGTTATTTGATAATTTTCAATAATTATGTTATTCTCCTCAAAATGGTAATAACAATAATATATGAGGAGAATTGTTTATTACCACATGGGGAGAATATGAAGTCGAAACTCACGTTGAATGAACGAACTATCTTCTAAACTCATTTACCCTGCTCACTTTCTATTCTCCCCAACCAAACGTAGCATAAAGTTATGATCTAGAAATATTGATATTGATATTCCATTAAATTAATAAAATAATAATATTATTATTATTGCAAGACTGAGAGGGAAAAAATTTGCAGGTTCCCCCATATATCTTATAATTGCAACAACATGATTTGAATTGAATGGAAAGAGATGATGGTCAATCAATACCCAAAATTTAGATGTTAACACCATGAATAAAATTACATGTTATCCAGCTGCAATCCAATTGTAAAACTGAGGAAAATCCAACTGACAGACAGACAGGCCTTGGTTAACCTTAACCCTATGAAAATGAAAAAGAAAAAGAAAAAGAAAAAGAAAAAGAAGGCACCAGATTCTTATTTATTAGATTTTTTAGCAATTGCTTGCAAAGCCCAATCTGCGGTCATAAATGGATCCACTTCCCCAAGATCAGCAACTAGAGGTTCCAACTGCTCTGTGTTCTCATCTTCTGGTGCCAAGTAAGTGGGGAATGGAAGTATTTCAACATCTGGTTTCTTGTAAATAGCATCCTTTATGAATACAAAGTTTCCAGTAGCACCTGGGACCTGTCAATAAATAGAAACTTCCATGAATTTATATATAACAATCAGACACAAAAGCTTAATGAAATGGAGAATCAAATGTAACAGGAGAAGGGGGTTATCTCCCTGCTCTACCTTTACGTGTTTGTATCAGAAAGTAAGACGATCATACCTGGCCTCTCACCCACATCAAGTTCCTTGCTGGATCTATTTTGTATAACCATGCATTTTTTACGGTTCTCTGGTCTCCACCCATTCGCCCAGGCATCTTCTTTCCCTTAAATACCTATTCACAGACAACATCATTGTCAAGATTAAAAGCCAAGGCGGTATCTAGTTCATGGAAGAGTTTCAGTCCACTTAAGGAGGGAAGAAAACATAGTCCATCAGTAGGTTTGAGCAAAATAAGTGAGCATTTGATACATTACATCAGAGAAATTTCATCAAAATCAAAGTAGACATCATATGGTTGTCAAATATCCAATATCATAACATATTGTGAAAGCACTTAAAGATTCACCAATCTTAAGAAGCCATACAAACCTTGCCAGGAGTATCCCTCTGACCAGTAGAACCAATACTTCGATGCGATAATGATGCACCATGAGATGCTGGCATTCCTTTAAATCCCCATCTTTTCATTCCACCCTGGGGGCAGAGATAATGGAAATGAGATATTTATTGGTTGAAGTTACATTGAAAAGCACCTCATAGTTTTTTTATTAACAAGGATTTGATAACAAAAGCATGATTTTCCTCCTACTAATATCCTCAATGCATTGCATGAAAGAATAACAAAGAGAAGTAATGGATGATGATCCAAATGAATCCCACGAATTTCTCAAATCAGAAGATTTATTAATCAAACAGACTTGTCAATTCTTGAGTAGGATTGACCAAAAATTTCAAAGGACGACACACAGAAACAATAATCAGAGTATTAGTTCTAAATTGAAGTGTTATTCATGTTCATGTTACTGGAACAATACCTAAGTACAACAAGCCTGCAACACACTAAGGAGAAAGTAAATGGATCAAACATTTGAATGGGGGCTGGCTGAACCATTGAAATTAGAACCTAAAACTAGCCCATTGCCATTGCCATCTCACAGCTCCACCAGTTGACTCTAAAGCACATAACCCAATATGGAACGAATCATATTTTAAATTGTTAATTTTGAAGTGCTTAGTTGATTTTTTATTCAGTTTAAAGAACTAGTTCTGTTATTTTATCATCAACTGTTAAGCCCTTTAAATAAAGCTACTGTGGTTTTATTACAAAGCCAATCAATTCTTGCAGCCAAATTCTTGTTTAGAGTTATCAAAATGGCACAATTAACCATAGTGATAAAACGTTCAACAGATGTGGAGGATTAATCCTCCTGCAACTATCCCACCATCATTTAAGCTAAACACACTAATAATATGATCCAGTGCCAAATGAGTTACGAACTTCTCGATTTCAAATATGTATCATTATTTGATTCAAACAAACTTATAAATTTAATGAAGCAATCATCTACCGCCATTTGTGCATTATAACAATACAAGGGGCAATAGGCAACAATTTAAAACACAAGAAAAAGATTATGAAAACAATTAATTCACCTGAAAACCTTTCCCTTTCGTAATTCCCGTGACATCAACGTATTGGCCAGGAACAAAATGACGAACTCCAAGTGATGTGCCAACAGGGAGAAGTGCATCTTCTGTCACACGAAACTCCCGCAATTTCCTCTTTAGTGGAACACCTTGAGCTCTAAAATGACCCACTTCAGGTTTCCTCAAATGTTTCTCCTTCTTCTGCCCGCATCCAACCTAGTTAACACCACAACAGATCACCACTCCACAATTAAACCCACACCCACAAAAGCACCAATCCTTTTCTCATCTTTCAAAATATGAACTAAATCACAAAAGCTAAAGTGTTCCATTTATATTCGACAACTAGTGATTATATATTCATGAATGTTCTAAAAAAGGGCGCTAGGCGGTGGTCTGGGCGGTAGGCGGTGCCTAGCTGTTCCCATTTTTAGGAAAATGGTGGGCTAGGCAAAAGCTTCTCGGAAAAACATAGATATACAGCAAACGGCGGCTCATATCGGCGCATGAATGGTGCGGATGCGTTGGCCGGTGAGTTTTGATCATGGAAGAGCGGCGCGTATCTCGAACAACCACTAGAGGCAGTGGCGTGTGAACTACAACTGTCGAAGGCAGCCTGAAACTGCCAAACCCACCCCCTAAGCCCAACCTAAACCCAAATTTCCAAAAATGAAACAGAAGTAAAGGACCATGTAAATTAAAAAAAAAAAACGAACCTGTAAAGCAAAAAACCCTTCCTTCTCAATGGTTTTGACTTGAGAGACGATATTATCATCGACCCAAAGGACAGTGGTAAGAATCCTGGCACCCCATTTATCCCAGGCGGCGGTCATTCCACACTTGACAGCAATAAGCCCGGTTCGTTTGGAGGTCGCAGTCATGACGCCGGGTTTAGCTTCGATGATTCGAGAGGCGTGTTCCTCGATCTCGGACCCATCAGCGAAGGCGGAGTCCGTGCTGAATCTGCTGATGAAGATGTAAGGAGATGATAGGGTTTTGGTTTTGGAAGGGGATGAGAGGAGGAGTTGGTGGAGGCGGTGAATGAGGCCTCGCGATAAGGGCGACATGGTAATTTTACAAATGCTGAATGCCAAGTGCTGAGAGGCTGGCTGAGTGAGCGCTGAAGGAGGTTTTACGGAAGAAACTGATTGAGGGTTTTGAGTTTGGCGAGGGCAGTGATTTGCTGTGTGGAATGCTAGGGCCTTATTGTACTGCATCGCCTCCTTTTGATGCCACGTCTCATTCATGAACAAAACAATTTCCCTCGACAAAAAAACCACAGATGAAGGTCTATATTTGGGTTATAGGAATTTATCCAATATAAAAATTAATCAATAATCTCAAAAATTTTGTTAATGGCCAAATAAATATTTTTGAGACTAAATTGCAAACTAAAGATCTTATCCATCATAACCACAAAACCTTCACTAATTTCAATTTTTTTTTTTTTTTTTTTTTTTTTTTATGAAAATCTTTTGACAACATCACTCATAAAATCTTGGAAAACTCATTTCATCAATTAAAAACTAATCAAATAAGGTTAAAAAAATTTAATTTTTGCTATTTTTTTTTATAAATTTTACAGTGGGTGATCTTTCTGTTGTTTGAGCGCCCATGTTGGCGCTCGAGCACCCTCGCAAGCGCCCAAATTCTTACGCAGGGGCCCGCATGGGCACCTATACTTTTTGCGGGCGCCCGCATGCGTAGACATATGCGGCCGACTGCACGGGCATTATTTCTTGCGCGGGCACCCATAAGTCTTGGTGGGCATCCCCACGGGCTCTCAGATGCCCGTGTTGGTGCTCAAAAGACAGTTTCAATTTATGCTTTCATGTAATTGTATAAGTTCAATGGATTTAATTGTGCTGAAGATTTAGTACGATGGATCATGGATAACTTTTGAAAATAATAGAATGGATTATGATGATGGAATGACAACCGTGATTGGTGTTCCCAATGATATTACATTTGATCAGTTAATTGAAAAAGTATTTGCGACAATCGCCAAAAGGTCAAATAATACGGTATTTCTTTGAAGATAATTTTTAAATCCGCTTTTGGTACATATGGTCGCAAATGATTCCCCTGAACATTACAAGTGATGAAATGGTTAAAGCTCTATTGATACTAAATTCTCAAGCGGGAAACTACGATTTGACTCATTTTTATGTGACAACATATCCTACAGTTTCGATAAAATCTCATTTGACACATTCAAATCCGCTTTTGATAAAATTAATTAGTATTCAAGTCTTGAATTATGCTTGTAATATAACGTAATGCGTGTATATGAGTTAATATAAACCTTTTGGGTAGCCTCTAACATCTTAAGATGAAACGGGAATGACTAAAATATTTTTTTAAGAAACTATTCATGCTTCGCGACACTGGCCCAAGGGCGTCGCAATGCTCACACAAGTAGCTGAGACGGTGAGCATCCTTTGTTTTCACGTCGCGACGCAAAGGTTGGGCGTCGTGACTCCCTCACGCGTCGCGACTCTAAGTTCTGAGCGTCGCGACGTCCACCAAACAGAGACAAGGCAATGAGTTTCCTCTACTTTCCGCATCACAACGCTAGTCCTTGGGCGTCGTGTCGCTCACATTCCAGAATCGAATCAAAGAGTGATTTCCCAATACGCGTAGCGACGCCAGACTATTTTCAAGACCCCAACTTCATCTTCACTCTCAACTTCTACAACACTACTCAAGCTATAACCACAAAAATACACAAAATATCATCAATATACTCTTTTAATATCATCACAACTTTTAATTTATAGTCCCTTATTTGACTCTAAGCTTGGGGTTTCTTAAATTGTGGGTTTCTCAAAATCTTTAATTTCTTAACACAATAACTATATAAACAACATCAATAACAACCCAACAACACCATATAATCATCAATTCATCAAAACATCAACTCTTCAAATTTGGATCAAGGTTTCCTTACCTTATCTCATTTGATTTCCTTCACTAATCAAGTCTTCTAAGCTTGATATTCATCTTCCTAACTTGTGGTGGGTTGAGTTGCTTTTAATCTTTGGTAGAAAAGTGGTCTCCATCTTATTCTTCTTCTTCTTCCATTTTTTTTTTCTTTTTCACCTATCCCTCACGTTTTCTTTCTTTCTTCAAAATGATAAGGGTGCTAGAATAATGTTCCCTTTTATACTATGGGCTAATTGCAATTAATTAAAATGAAGAAACTTTGAGAATTCTCTAGATTAGTCCCCGGGTACTATTCATCCAAAATTTTAAAATGTATTTTTTACATGTTTCTGATTCAAATTTTGAAAAATATTCAACGTGAAAGTTGTAGGGTCTGAATTTAATCTTGGAATGAATTTCGTATCGGAACTATGAAAAATTTACCGAATGTCCAAAAAGTCATGTCATGAGTGTATACGCGTTCGAACATAATTTTATGCCATATATCATGTATCTCATAACGTAATAGTCGTCAGGATTATCGGGGTGTTATAAATTCTTCCGCCAATTAAATAGGATTTGTCCTCGAATCCTTTCTGCTATTGTACTTCTTAGGTCCGTCTTGGTTTGAAGATATATGGTTTTTACTACTTTCATCTTCATTTACTTGTTTTATGTTATTCTGCTCAAGAACTCTATACTTATGACTTCTAGGAATCTCTTATTCTGGTATTCTATTCGATTTGTATATATCTATCTTGTCTTGCTTGCACATATTACACCAAAGTTCGTGGGCTCTAGTGAAAAATTCCTTGAATTTTTGGCTGAGAGATAATTCCTCGTTCTCATTCCATGAAACTTCTACCGACTACATAATACTATCGTCAGACTATAACTATGTCAATGTTAGGGTTGGTGCTCGGAGTGTCAATCCGGATCGTATTTATGTCCGATTCATAATACGAGTAATTATATTTTCCATAATATTACTAATTTTTACTGGTAGTACCATTGTCTTTTATACGCTTATTCGATCTAATTGCGATTAGATATCTTATTACGATTAGATCGAAATTGAATCTGGTTCAGTGATACGTGTGTATTAGACAAAGACCCTAGGATTTACAGTATAGTGCGCAGTTACAACGTAGTTTGTAATTGACATTGGGAAACGCACTATTAGTTGTATATCCTTAAATAAAGTTCCTGGTCAAGATTTGCTAACACGGGTCGGTTAGTAAAATCCGCTGAGACCAGTACATGTCGTATATCGTGACTTGGTCCGATGGTTTATCCCAGTTAACCATGAGTCGCGGGAGACTCGTATAGATATGTAGGTGTTTATTTGATAAGACACTGAACGACTCACTGAAGGTTTACTAATAGATGGTACACCAACGTCAATAGGAACCTTCCCGAGTTGAGCGAGCATAGTGGTCCTTCGACTTGAGATACCACAGTGGGATATATGAGTTATCCTCCACACTTTGATGGCAGTCACGTCAATGATCTATCCATGATCAGACCTCCGTCTGTTCGTTGGGTGTGGACTGATGCTCATAATATCCAGTGCGTATCAAGATGGGATCCTTCAGTCCTGTGTGTTAGGGTTGATGCTCTGAGCGCCAATCCAGATCGTATTTATGTCCGATTCATGAATACGAGGAATACCTTTTTCCATAATATTACTAATTTAAATGGTAGCACCACTTGTCTTTTATATACGTATTCAATCCAATTTCAATTAGATTGATTAAATTGAAACTAAATCTGGTTTAGTGATATGTATATATATTAGACAAAGACCCTAGGATTTACAACGTAGTGCACAGTTGCAACATTGTTTGTAATTGACATTGGGAAGTGTCACTATAAGTTGAATATCCTCAAATTAAGTTCCTGGTCAAGATTTACTGACACAGGTCGGTTAGTAAAATCCGCTGAGACCAGTACATGTCGTATATCGGACTTGGTCTGATGGTTTATCCCAATGAACCATGAGTCTTGGGAGACTCGTATACGACAATTACAAACAATGTTCACCCGAAGATTTCCTAATAGATGGTACACCAACGTCAATATGAATATTCTTGGGTTGAGTAGCATAATGATTCTTTGACTTGAGATACCACTGTGGATATATGATTTATCCTTCACACTTAGATGACAGTCACGTCACCGATCTATTTAGATCAGACCTCCACCTGTTCGTTTGGTGTGGACTCATGCTCATGATATCTTGTGAGTATCAAGAAATGATCCGTCAGTTCTGTGTACAGAGCATAGGTAGTCCATTTGTGATTAGCAATCTGTTAAATATATGGCCATAATATACTTCGGAAGTGAGTTCCGAATGTTATTTAGAGATTGCTAATTGATACGTCGACGAGATTATTCCTAAAGAGATTTGACGTTTATATCTGTATCTCTGGGATAATCCTGAATCTAGAGAGTCTCACCAATGAAATATACTCGTAGAGCACTAGGGAAACTGTTATGAATTATACTGATTATTTATAACTCGTTTAATAGTTAAACGAAAAATACATGCAATCGAGACCTAACGGTCATTTCTGAATTAATGTGTATTTGTATTTAATACTTGATTTTATTAAATACACATTAATTACAATATCAATTTGTGATATTTTGGATATATCATTAATATATGCATTTGAGATATTTAATGTAAATATAATACATATATTTAAGATATTTGTATTTAATTTTTTAATTATTTAATTGTTAAATAATTAAATTAATTAATAAAGTAAATATCTTTTACATGATTTATTTATGGAAATGACAAGTTATAATTGGTGACACTTGTTTGTTTACTTTATATAGGATAAAGGTTATCCTTTTATTTTGTAAACATGTTCCAATTAAAATGAAACAAATAGTAAAATGCTTATTATTTTTCCTTTATTATTCACGGCAATAACAAAAGAAAGGAGATAAGTATTTTTGTTTCATTTCAACAACAACAACACAAGGTTTTAAAAATTCACTAAGTTAAAAATTGAGAGGAAAAAATGAAGAACAAATGGAGAAAGGCTTGGAAACTTGGAGTTTTGTAAGTTATTTCCAATTTTCTTCAACTAAGAAATTGTTTCTATGATTTTATGCTTCAACTTGTGTAGCTTAGAATTTTTTCTAATATTTAATTATGTGAATTAATGTGTTGAAAACTTATTTGAAGGTGTTTAGCATGTATAATTAATTTATTTGTTTATTAATGTAATTAAGCTTAATAAATTAATTAGAAAATTAAAGTTGCCATTCTAGAGTTAATTAGCCATTCATAATTAGCCTAGAATTTTCTTGATTAATTTCATGATGGTGAGATTTAATTGGTGTGGCAATTTGAAGATTAAAGTGTTGAATTTTGTCAATTTAATGTAAATTGTCCAATTTGAGTGATTTATGAAATTAGGGTTCTTAACCCATTCAAATTTTGGGGGTTTTTTTTTATATTTGATGTATGTCAAATTTGGGATTGATTGGATTTGATCTTGATGTGTTTTGAACAAATTGGGCCAAATTGCAATTAATAGAAAATCTGGGCTGTTTTTGTAATTCTGAAAAATTACTGGGCAGTTTCGAAATTCTGGAAAAGTTTCTGGATTATGTTGCGAATTGTATAAATTATTTTGGGATTGATTTGGAATCAATTAAATATGTATTTGAATATTTAAGGACCAAAATAATTAATTTGCAAAGTATTGGGATCTCAAAGCAATTAATGATAAATCTGATTTTTCAGATAAAAATTTAGTTTTTATTTATTGAGTAATTATAATAAATTAGTTTATTTTAATTGCCCAAGAAAAATATTTATCGGAAATTGTTTCGGAGTGAAAATACGCGAAAACGGCGAAAAACGACGTTATCGGGTAACAGCTGCCCAAACAGTGAACTGGACACTGTTCGGGAAGCCCAAGAACTGTCCAAATATTTTGGGGCTGACCTGGGCAGTCCCCATGAGCATTGGTCGGTCGGTTCGGTCGGAAACACGTTTTATGCTATTTTGCGGGAAAAATATTTTCGCAAAAGTTTCGCGATGTTTCTATATTATTTATGTCGTTATATGATATCGAAAAAATATGTTTTGGAGAAATATGAATGAATTATTAATATTTGATATTAAATAATTTATTTGTAAGTTTAAAAATTTTAAACTATGATTTCGACCGAATCGCGCTCCTTCCGCTGCGCCCTCTGATTTGACCCCAACACTGTGTACATGGCATAGGCATCCAGCACGTGTTTACAATCTAGTAAATCCATGGCCGTGGTATAACATCGGAAACCAGTTCCGAGTGTTATTTAGAGATCGTAAATTGAAAGTCGACTGTATTATACCGAACGGATTTGACGTTCTCATCTATATCCCGTGTATAATACGGATAGCCTATGACAGAGGGATTATATGTATGCTATGACCTCGGCTTGCATAGTTAAGCGAGATTATCTGTGGTCGTCATAATCCATGAATGGGTGGATTATGGACACGAAATTGGATTTCGTGATGGATAGACCTAAACTTATAGAGTCTCACAATATGAAGTGTACTCGCTGAGCACTTGGGCAACTCGATATGAATAATATGGATTATTCATAATACTTCACCGGATTAAATGAGTTAATTCGGATCGTTTAATCGTTAAACGACAACACATGCAATTAGGGGATTTTGTCCGCTAATAATTATTGTGTATTTGTATTCGATACATAATATGATTAGATACACATTAATTATTCATCAAATGAGGCTTTGACACATGTCATAAATATATGTATTTTTATATGTATTTATTATTTAATGTAAATAAAAATACATATTTGGTTGTTAATTAATTAATTATTTATTTAATTGTTAAATATTTAAATAATTAAAAAAAACAAATTTAATCTTTATCCTTTTATCATTAATTGAATGATACTTGGTGAGATTTAATTGGAACTTTTGGCATGTAATAATTATACTTTATATGTGTGTAAATTTGATTTGCTTATATAAAGTATATATATTAATTTATTTGATAAATTTTGAAAATGACGAAAATGCCCTTGGACCCTTTTTTTGGCCACTATATATTAAGAAAGAAAATTATTTTTCTTCTCAAATCCATCATCTTCCATGGCCGACATCTTCAAGAAACAAAACCCTAAAATTTATTTCAGTGAACAAGAAGGAAAAGCAAAGAAATCAAAGAAAAGCTTAAGGAATTTGGAGACTTAAAGGTAATCTTCAAAACCCCTCAAGTTAGAAATTAGTTTATCTTGTTTCTTGATTTCTTAGAATGGTTCTAGGGTTGTTTTTCTTGTAGAATTTGGGGCTTTTGTTGTTGGTTGGTGGATTTGAAGGATTTAAACATGTGTGAAGGTGTATTGAATTAGATTATTGTAATTTAAGTTCAATTTGTTGTAGGACAACTTGAGTTTCCATTCTAGAGTTTTTGATCTACTTTAAATAGCCTAGAGTTGTTCTTGGGTTGTTCATGTGTGTTGGGACTCAATTGGTGTTGGATTAATTTGATCAATCTTGTGAAAAATTGAATTAAAACATGAAAATTTAGGTAATTTCTGTTTTCTGGTCAGACCTGTTAAAACTGGAAATTATATGATTTTTTTGATGTCATATGAATGTAATGGATGTGTTTTGGGAGTTGGCACAATTTCCGGAAAGTGTTTCCGACTTGAAATAAGCGAAAATGGCGAAAAACGGCGTTACCGGATGGATTTTGAGCCAACCGGGTGACGGCTATCCAAACAGTGAGTCCGTAACTGTTCGGGCAGCCCATGAACTGCCCCAAAACTATTGGAGCTGACCTGGACAGTTTCCATAAGTGTCGGGTAGTCGGTTCGGTCAAAAACGCATTTTAGGCCATTTTGCAGAAAAAACGGTTTTCGTAAAAGTTTCGCGAGTTTTCAACTATATTTATGTTAATATTTGATATTGAATAAATAGGTTTAGGTGAAATATGAATAAATTATTCATATTAGATATTGAATAATTTATTTAGTATTTTGAAAAGGTTTTAAAATACGATTTCGCCTGAACCCGCGCTTCCGCTGCGCCCCATCGCCCAAAACCCGTACAAAAATGGTATCAGAGCGGGTATGATGCTTCATCTTTTACATTATTCATCCTTTACTTTTCGGTTTTACGTTAACGAAAAATATAACAGAAATTTAATAGTTAAATTGTGTTATGTTTTCTAAAGTAGAATTGAAATGTTTAGAAAATGATTTAGATTAAAATTCTGCATTGGATGTAGAGTATAACTTGAAGGGGTTTTAGGGCGAAAATCCGGTAACGCAGCGGAACATTGGAAAATCAAAATTTTCCGATTTCAAAAATTTTTCTCGGATTAATTAAATAAACTTATTTATTTAATCATCCAATTATTAAATTATGAAATATTACACAAGAAATCAATTTTTTATGTAATTACCAAATTACCCCAAAACTTTGCATTTTGTTCATTTTAATCCGAAATTGTTCGAAACATTTTTGGATGATTGTAAATCATTTCTAATTTGAATTTAACATGTCCTACATATCAAAATTCAAATTGCAACAAAAAACCCCAAAAAAAAAAGTCCCAATGACGTGAGCCCCTAATGGTGGGCATAATGTGCATTTTGCACTTTATATGTTCAAAACACATTAAGACAAAATCCAATCAACCCAATATTTTACATGCATCATATACACATCCAAATACACAACATAAATGAAAATACCCAAATTTGGAAGTGGTCTTAAACCCTAATTTTTTAATTTCATCAATTTGGACAAATTAAACCAAATTAGCAAAATCCAACACTTCAATCATGTTTCTTCCACACCAATCAAGCCTCACCACAATGAAACAACTATAGAACAAATTTAGGTCATTTAAGAGTGGGTCAATAACTCTAAAATGGCAACAAGTTTCTTAAACTTTCAAAAGAATGCTAGTTAACACCTTATAAGCATTCTATGATCTTATACATGCTTTAAACCTATCCACAAACTTCCATCAAACAAAAACACCAAGAATAAAGAATAGAAAAACATGAGAACATCACAAGATGTAGCCTATAACACAAGGAACATTTTCCTTTCTAATAGTAAGTTGAAGAAACTTATTAAAATCCAAGCTTTCTTTGATTTTTCTTTTGTCTTTCTTCTTCTTCCTCAAGCTTCTTTTGTTTTTCTTTCAATGGAGTTTTAGATGATATTTGGTTAATGAAAAATATCAAACACTTGGCTATTTTTGTATCATGGCCGGATTCAACAAAGAAAATAATAAAAAGATATTTATTTAATTTGTTTAATAAATACCAACTTGTCAACTTGCAAAAAATGAAATCATTAACACTTTAATGAATTACTTAAAGTCAACAAAGGCATCTTTAAGTCATCTCAACATTTATCATAACTATAAAATATATATACTTTAATTAATTTAATTATTTAACAATTAATTAATTAATTAAATATAAATATATTAAATATATGTATTATATTTACATTAAATATTAAATACATATATATATTTATGATATTAGTCAAATATCTCAATTTGATAATTAATTAATGTGTATTTGAATTAATCCATCATTAAATGCAACTACACAAAAATTAGGAAATGACTATCGGGTCCCTACACATGTATTCTTCGTTTAACCTTTAAACGACTTTATAAATAATCAATATTATTTATAAATGTTGCCATAGTGCTCTACGAGTATATTTCATTTGTGAGACTCTCTAGATTCAGGCATATCCGTCACGAAATCTAATTTCGTGTCCATAATTTATCCACCCGTAAATTATGACGACCACGGATAAACTCACTGAATCATACAGGTCGAGGTCATGGCATATGTATAATTCATCCATCACATGTATCAGGATATATCTCAGAGATATAGATGTAAACGTCAAATCTCTATGAGGATTATCCCGTCGACATCTCTATTAGCAATCTCAAAAAGAACATTTAGAACTAACTTCTAAAATATACCACGGGCCCATGGTTTTTATCTGATTGCTAATCATATGGACTACCTATGCTCTGATACACAGAACTGACGGATCCTATCTCGATACACACAGGACACCCTGAGGATCTATCCACACCCAATGAACAGGCGGAGGTCTAATCTAAATAGATCGGTGACGTGACTGCCATCTAAGTGTGGAAGATGTCTCATGCGCCCACAGTGGTATCTCAAGTCTAAGAATCACAAGTGCTACTCAACCTGATAAGATTCTTATTGACGTTGGTGTACCATCCATTAAGAATCTTCGGTGAGTCGTTCAATATTTATCCACTATAAACACCTACACGTCTATACTAGTCTCCAAGACTTATGGTTCATTGAGAAACCATTGGAATCATATATTCCAGTATACGACATGTACCGGTCTCAACAGGTTTACTTTACTGACCAAGTAGTGTAAACCTTGACCAGGAACTATCTGAGAATGACAACGTCATGACACAACTCAATGTCACTTGCGACGCTTTTGCAACAGCATCATGACTAGTCATTCTAAGGTCATTACGTCTTTACCATATTTAAAGATACATTATATTATAGAAACTGCATATATTATTCATAATAATAACGTTTTACAGTAGTATTCATAAAGAAATACAACCGGGAATTGGCGCTCTGAGCACCAACCCCAATAAAAACTCTCACTTGCTCTAGTGCCAATAACGGTTGTATCTAACACCTATCGACTCCACGTGTTTATCAAACAACTTCAGAGGTATGACCTTCGTCGGCGGGTCTGCTACATTATCTTCACTCGGTACATTACACATGACAATATCCCCTCGCGACACAATCTCTCGAATGATGTGGTACTTGCTTTCCACATGCTTCGACTTCTGATGCGCCCTTGGTTCCTTTGCTTGCGCAATGACTTCAGTATTATCACAGTATAACAGAATCAGATTCTCAATACTTGGGACAACTCTCAATTCTGTGATAAAGTTTTTTATCCACATAGCCTCCTTTGCAGCTTCAGAAGCTGCAATATATTCCGCCTCAGTGGTGGAATCTGCTGTTGATCCCTGTTTGGAACTCTTCCAACAAACTGCACCTCCGTTAAGGGTAAATACGAATCCAGATGTAGACTTTCTATCATCGGGATCCGATTGGAAATCAGAATCCGTATACCCATTAACTTGCAGTTCGTTTCCTCCATAAATTATTAACTTATCCTTAGTACCTTTAAGATACTTTAGGATATGTTTAATGGCCATTCAATGGTCATTACCTGGATTGGACTGATATCGACTCGTTACGCTAACAGCGAAACTGATATCAAGCCTCGTACATAACATGACATACATTATGCTACCCAAACACGAAGCATAAGGTTGGTTAGACATTCTAACCTTCCCATATTCTGTTTGTGGACTCATCTTCTTAGAAAGATGAATCTCATGTCTGAACAGTATGTTTGTTGTCTTACAGTTACCAAAATTATACCGTTACAAGATCTTATCTATGTACGTTGATTGGGATAACCCAATCAACTTCCTTTGTCTATCTCTATAGATTTTAATCCCTAAAACATATGAAGCTTCTCCCAGGTCCTTCATGGAGAAATTCTTACAGAGGTACGCTTTGACGCTTTGTAACATACCTAAATCATTCCCAATGATTAGGATGTCATCAACATATAGGACTAAAAATACAACCATGCTCCCACTGGCCTTCTGATACACACAGGATTCTTCCGAATTCTTGAGAAAACAAGACGATCTAATAATCTCGTCGAATCGAATATTCCAACTTCGTGAAGCTTGTTTAAGTCCATAAATGGACTTTTTCAGCTTACATACCATCCCCGAGTTTTCACTGGACGCAAAAACTTACGGCTGTTCCATATAGATTTCTTCATCAAGAAATCCATTTAGAAAAGCCGTTTTGACATCCATTTGTCAAATCTCGTAGTCATGATACGCAGCTATAGAAAGTAAAATCCGAATAGACTTAAGCATCGCTACTGGTGAAAAAGTTTCATCGTAGTCGACGCCAGGTCGCTGCATGTAACCTTTTGCTACCAGTCGGGCCTTGTAAGTTTCAACCTTACCGTCAGGCTCGCGCTTCCTTTTGTAAACCCATTTACAACCGATAGGAACAATTCCTTCGGGAAGCGGAACCAAGTCCCAAACTTGATTCTCATGCATTGAGTCTAACTCGGATTTCATGGCACTTTGCCATTTCACGGAGTCAATGTCCAACATCGATTCTCTATAGGTGAAATGATCAGTCTCTTCAACTAAGAGAACATCTAGAATCTTTTCTTGTATCAAATACAAGCATTCAGGAGGTCTAGATACCCTTTCTGACCTACGGAGTGTGTGTGTTGAAGGTCCTTCATCTACTTGAACTTCAGGTTCCTCCGTTGGTTCGTTGTTTTCAGGTTGGACTTCATCAAGTTCAACCTATCTATGATTACCACCTTCTGACAAAAATTCTACTTCTAGAATTTTTGTGAAGCGAGTTACGAACACATTTCGATGCTCGGTATCATAGAACATATATCCCCTCGTATTCGAAGGATATCCGACAAACCTAAACTTTTGCCCTCGAGGTGAAAACTTATCTTCCTGAGTCACCCTGACATAAGCAGGACAACCCCAAACTTTAATGTAACTAAGATTTAGTCTCCTACCGAACCATATCTCATACGGAGTCGTAGGAACAACTTTTGAAGGAATCTTATTCAAAAGATGTGCAACTGTTAAAAGAGAGTAACCCCATAAGTAATAGGGCAAATCTGTGAAACTCAACGTTGATCGGACCATATCCAATAAAGTTCGATTTCTCCTCTTAGACATTCCATTGTGCTGTGGAGTACCTAGATGAGTATATTGAGCGAGAATCTCATTCTCCTTCATATAATCAATGAACTCACCACTCATATATTCGCCGCCTCGATCAGATCAAAGGCATTTAATATATTGACCAGTTTGTTTTTCTACTTCATTTCGGAACTCTTTGAACTTTTCAAAGGTTTTCGATTTATGTCGTATCAAATAGACATAACCATACCGTGACAGATCATCGGTAAAAGTAACAAAGTATGAATAACCATTGTGAGAGACCACATACATCAGAATGTACGAGTTCTAGTAAGTTAGTGGCGCGGTGTCCAACACCAGAAAATGGGGCTTTGGTCATCTTACCATGAATACACGATTCACAAGTTGGATAGGATTCAATGGTGACATCTGGTATCAAAACATTCCTAACCAATTGGGTAAGGCGTTTAACGCATATATGACCTAGCCGCATATGCCAAAGTTCAATATTATTAATCACAGGTAAATTACGTTTATTAACTACAGTGTTTAAAATATCTTTTGAAGTTTGCAATGTATAATGACCATGCTGGTTTGGACAACAAATGATCTGAATATTACGTTTATCATATAAATAAAAAGAACAACTCTTAATATTAATACAATAACCTTCTGTATCTAATAAAAAAAGAGATATAATATTAGCTACACATCCAGGTACAAAATGACAGTCATATAACAAAGTGTCCCATTCGGTAATGAAATCTCGCATATTCCCACTGCAACTGCATCCAGAGAGTCTCCACTCCGAATCGCAACTGCATCTCTCCAGGCTTCAATCTCCTACTTTCCTTCAGCACCTTCAACGAGTTGCAAATGTGAATGGGAAAAGCATAATCTAAAATCCAACTGGATGTAACGGCTTCACAAGCCAAAGATAAATCAATAACTGGAAAAATAAATGTACATGATGTAGATGCTCTCTCCCTCCTTAGCTGGGCAACGTAGTCAGGACAGTTTCTTTTCCAGTGCCTGACTTTGCTACAGTGATGACACTTGTCTTCAGAAGCCCTTTTAGGCTTTGCTATCTTTGCCTGTCGTTGAGGACCGAAACCCTTCTTCTTCTTCCATTTCTTCTTTTTTCCCTTTGACCAAGTCTGGGAAGAAGCAGATAGAGAAGTAGATCTCGGAGGGCGAGTCGGTACTCCCTTCTTGAGGTCTTCTTCCGCCGTGAGCAACATCCTATGCAGCTCTCAGTAAGTACAGACAATCCCGTTCATGTTGAAATACATCACAAACTGGCGATAAGAAGCTGAGAGCGAACCAATAATGACACTCCTACCGAGAATGTCATTCAGAATGAGATTATGTTGCCTCAATTGATCGATCAAATCAATCATCTGAAGAACATGTGGGCTAACAGCTTGCCCCTCATCCAATCGCGCATGGAACAGTTCCATTGCGACCTTGTGAACAACAACTTGTTCTTGGTTCTCAAACGATTGTCTTAATCATGTCATCATACTATACGCATCTGACATGCCATAGTATTGTTTCTTGAGTCCCGGTGAAAGCGAACTTAAGATGTATGATTTAACCTTTAAATCATCATCCTTCCAAGCTTGGAAGACTTCGCGTTCTTGCGGAGTCGCGTCCTCTGCCATACTAAGGGGCAGTGGACCCTCAAGAACATATCCCAACTTTTCGGAGTCGAGGACAATCCTCAAATCCAAATCCCAATCAGCGAAGTTATCAACGCCTTTGAGTTTGTTCGCATCAAGTATACGCGCAAACATATTAGTGGATGGTGCCGCCATCGCAAATCTATCATATAGATCACGAAAAATGGTTAGCAGAAAATAAACAGTTTCATATAATATCATAAGCATAAACTAGATCATGGATTTTTAATCTAAAAATGTCCATCCCACTAAATCATGCAATATTGTAATCCCCAATACAAATATTTAATAATTAAATTAAATACAAATAGTGAAAGGTGGATCCCACGAATATATTTCAGTTCACAGCAGAGGCACGGTCTCGCCTACGTATATTCATCAGGTAGACAACTCAATGTAAATCACTCACTAGTGACTCCTGGGTTTCCGGTCATGGTCGTTTCTCGTTGTGACTGCTAAGGTAGGCCCACAAGGAGACGTACCAAGGTTAAACTCGTCAATGATAAACTCAAGCTACTTGCGTAACCCTGACAGCTAGGGCACGTTCAGGATTCAGCTTTCGCTTGAATTTATCTAGTATCTGACATACATCCGGTATAAATAAATCTCTATCGGCTACACCCTCACAGCAGAGGCACGGTCTCGGATGTAGTCACAAAGAAATATTCATAAACTGTATTGAAAAGACGGACCATATAACATGCATCAAATACATAATTACATTTAAACCTTATTAATTAGGGATTTTCCGTAAAGTGTCATACACCATAAATCTAATCAAATTAAATTATAACAAGCATGTATAAAGTCAAGAAACATTATTAAACATTTAATTTAAATGGCTAATCATATTAGGGGGCCTAGAATCAAACTCGCCATGATACCATTTTGAAGGGGTTTTAGGGCGGAAATCCGGTAACGCAACGAAACAGTGGAAATCCAAGCTTTCTTTGATTTTCCTTTCTAATAGTAAGTTGAAGAAACTTATTAAAATCCAAGCTTTCTTTGATTTTTCTTTTGTCTTTCTTCTTTTTCCTCAAGCTTCTTTTGTTTTTCTTTCAATGGAGTTTTAGATGATATTTGGTTAATGAAAAATATCCAACACTTGGCTATTTTTGTATCATAGCCGAATTCAACAAAGAAAATAATAAAAGATATTTATTTAATTTGTTTAATAAATACCAACTTGTCAACTTGCAAAAAATGAAATCATTAACACTTTAATGAATTACTTAAAGTCAACAAAGGAATATTTAAGTCATCTCAACATTTATCATAACTATAAAATATCTTTACTTTAATTAATTTAATTATTTAACAATTAATTAATTAATTAAATATAAATATATTAAATATATGTATTATATTTACATTAAATATTAAATACATATATATATTTATGATATTAGTCAAATATCTCAATTTGACAATTAATTAATGTGTATTTGAATTAATCCATCATTAAATGTAAATACACAAAAATTAGGAAATGACTATCGGGTCCCTACACATGTATTTTTCGCTTAACCTTTAAATGACTTTATAAATAATCAATATTATTTATAAATGTTTCCCTAGTGCTCTACGAGTATATTTCATTAGTGAGACTCTCTAGATTCAGGCATATCCGTCACGAAATCCAATTTCGTGTCCATAATTTATCCACCCGTAAATTATGACGACCACATATAAACTCACTGAATCATACATGTCGAGGTCATGGCATATGTATAATTCCTCCATCACAGGTATCCGAATATATCCCAGAGATATAGATGTAAATGTCAAATCTTTATGGGGATTATCCCGTCGACGTCTCTATTAGCAATCTCAAAAAGAACATTTAGAACTAACTTCTAAAATGTACCACGGGCCTATGGTTTTTATCTGATTGCTAATCATATGGACTACCTATGCTCTGATACGTAGAACTGAGGGATCCTATCTCGATACACACAAGACACCCTGAGGATCTATCCACACCCAACGAACATGAGGAGGTCTGATCTAAATAGATCAGTGACGTGACTGCCATCTAAGTGTGGAAGATGTCTCATGTGCCCACAGTGGTATCTCAAGTCTAAGAATCACAAGTGCTACTCAACCCGATAAGATTCTTATTGACGTTGGTGTATCATCCATTAAGAATCTTTGGTGAGTCGTTCAGTGTTTATCCACTATAAACACCTACACGTCTATACTAGTCTCCAAGAATTATGGTTCATTGAGAAACCATTGGAATCATATATTCCAGTATACGACATGTACCGGTCTCAACGGATTTACTTTACTGACCAAGTAGTGTAAACCTTGACTAGGAACTGTATGAGAATGACAACGTCATGACACAACTCAATGTCACTTGCGACGCTTTTGCAACAGCATCATGACTAGTCATTCTAAGGTCATTACGTCTTTACCATATTAAAAGATACATTATATTATAGAAACTGCATATATTATTCATAATAATAACGTTTTACAGTAGTATTCATAAAGAATACAACATGGAATTGGCGCTCTGAGTACCAACCCCAACATAACTTCCATAGGAAAATCCCCGCTTTTAAATATGGTTGTAAAGTAACGTGTATTGGATACACGTTTCTTGGTCCGTCTTGTCAATACGATTTATGGGTAACTTTCTATGGCTGCATCCGAGATCTTGCCAAAGCAATGAGGGTGTAGTTGATAGAATTTTATTCATGCTGGTTGTATATTGATACTAGACAAATTCAAGTGAAAGTGGAAATCCTGAACGTGCCAAAGCTGTCAGGACTACATCAGTAGCTTGAGTTTGTCATTGGCAAGTGAAGCCTTGATACGCCTCCCTGTGAATGTGCCAAAGATGTCACAGCGAGAAACAGTAAGGACCAAAACCAGGAGTCACTGGTGAGTGATTGACAAAGAGTTGTCTACCTAATGAATATACGTAGGCGAGAACGTGTCAAAGCTGTGAGTCGAATATATATTCATGGGATCCTACTTCACTATGGAATTTGATTTAATTATTGAATTCCCATTGTCCGTTGGAGATTACGGTATTATGTAAAGTAGTGGGAGACACTGCTGGGTTAAAAAGCCATAACCTAATCAGTGTGTAATTTTATGGAATTTACTGCTTTCGTTTTCCTTTTATTCTATATTACTTATAGATTTATACTTCTAATCCACTGCATAGTATATTACTTGAATATATTTTCTGTCTTTACTTATAGTTGCATAGTTCTAGAATAAGTTCTAGAAAGACAGTAGACTTAGATACTGTTAGATTAGTTAAAACCATCAGGAATTGTTGTTCCGATTTCCTTGGAAATCAAGATGGTTTGTGACTTAGTTTCTAAGTCACAATTAGGCAATCTAAGTGGATATCTGGTTTAGGACATTATTATAGTTAGAATTATTTCTTATGCAGTAAGAATTGACACGAATCGGTTCATGTCTCGAGATTTTTGACTGGCATTGAGAAAACTCATTTAGTATTTGTTTATCTTTTAATGACGTTTCTTGGCTTTTAGTGACTTTTAGAAGTCACGTGTTTGACACAGTTTGCTAATCAATTATTTTACAATCGTCGTGAATAATTGATCGCAAATTATAAAGCTTAAGAAAAGAGATACGTATAGTTATGTATAGAGAATTTTGATTCTCACAATACGACGACTATAAGTATTGAATACTAGATCTTCTGTCTAGTTATTGAAAATATTGTTCAATAACTGTTTTGATATTTGATATCAGAACTTGTGACTATTGGATAGTTATTTGTTCTGTATAAACAATTGTTACATATTTTAAAGTAACTAGTAGTCTCATTAATAAAAAGATAAACATTAAGAAAATATTCGGTAAAATAAATAACTTAGAACTGTGCTTTATGAGTTTTTATCACAGAAGCATTGGATGCTTGTTCCTTATGGTAAATGATGGTCTGATACTAGATCAAACCACATATCCTTATCCATTTAATGAATATTGTATTCAGGTTGTGATTAAATCTCATTTAACCGATGATTGTCATTGGATCACCGATTTATTAAACAAATACATTAGATGCGTGTAGTTTAATGAATTAGAAATTACCTTGTATAGTTTTCTTTGCTTCGTAACTCAGTTAATGAATTGTCATGACTTAGTTACGTGTTTCTAATAGAGAACATGTTGAACGTCTTGAATTGTTCAAGAATTGTCAATATGTTTCTAATGAAACTCGGATAGAATATTTTGAATAGTTCAAGAATATTCTATTTGTAGTGTTGAAAACTGTATTTTTAGAAATTCATTGCGTGTCTTTGAATTGTTCGAAGATTTTTAATATGATCAAACACATGAATCAAACGCATGAATTTAAGGCAATCAGTTCTATAGTTATTTAATGAATGTGATTCTTACTCAGTATTAAACTTCCTCAATTTCATTGTGATGGAATTGGTCAGTGGGAGTTATCGAATCTTGTAAAATTTGATTCGTTGATATTGAGTGTTACCAAAATCGTTTCAATACTCTTGGGGTTATGCTTCAGAAACACTAATTCGTCTATTTAATTAAGGTTCCATTTGTTTCTACAATTATATATATGATGTGTATAGTAGAAAATTCGAATCTTGAAAAGTTTAAGATTTGAGACTTTCTTTTGTATAATGGTTATATAATTGAAAGTACTTGTGTCTCGGAGGTACGAGTGAAAGGTTTATCATTTATTCTATTTAATAGAATAATGTATTCTATTTGATAAAATATCTTTTCTACGATCCCGAGTAATATAATTGTTCTATTACTTGGTGTTTAACATTAGATGTTGACGATTGTAGAAAAGACTTGACTTATTGAAGTCAAATGTGAGAATGATAAATTATAATGGAACTATATAACTAATAAGATAAAATGACCCTTAGACAACTTCCGTGTAAGTCCAATAGGATGTCAGAATCTTTTACAAAGTATTTGATACTTAATAATTATGTTGTTTTCTTATTGAAGAAAATTATCCTATAACTTATAGTGGGAGCGATATTTGATATCGATTCTGGAATTTAGCATTGAACCATTGATCTAAGATTGTTCATTGCTTACGACGATCAAGTTTTGAACTTAATTAAGCTTTCATTATGAATAGTTCATAAAATGTACAAATTGTTTACGCAGCAAAAGCGAAGTGAGCTTGATAAAGGTTTGACCTTTATAGTATGACAGTGAGAAATGTTATACTCAGTAGTCTATTGTAGATTATGAGGAAGCTTGTCTCTTGTCGCACTGATTGGACAATTAAGGATCTGTTGGTTAATGTTGATATTAAACTGTATTTTGGCTAAAGAATGCAAAATGGCATTATTGAGTGATTTCTTCGAATGAGAGATCCGTCATGATTTCTTTGTTTGAAGAGTTCATTCTAGAATGACCCTAGAGTTTGTATTTTTCTAAGATCACAGTTTGATATACTAGCTTATGGAGCCTATCGTAGACTCGTGTGAGCTTTCCGGAAATCCGTGTTCTCTAATTTTGATATTAGTCAGATTGTCTGGTTTTATCAAAGTATAGAGAATACGTATTTGTCAGTAGGGTCAGTGGGAGCGTAAAAATTTCTTTCTAGTATTACATATCCTGAGTCTTCTTTTCTCTGTGGAAGCAGTGGGAGTAGTCTTTGTTATATTTGATATAAAGTTTTATATAAGATATAAAACTAAGAGACTTGTGAGAAACTCTCATTAGTCGTATATTAGATATGATCTAATAAAGAACACAATAAGACTATCTGTATGACAGTTAGTGTAACTGTTTGACAGTTAACGTGTCTTTTACGTATACAATATTCATCTTTCGTAAATGATGTTTCCTTTATCGAAAGAGAGATTGATTAGAATGTCTAGTCAATCTTATGCATCATAAGATGATGGCGTGATAAATATTATATTATGTGCGATTATAGATATCAATTTAATCGTAATTGTTACGAGTTATTTTGATATGCAGAAGACCATGCAATGGATCTTGAAACATGTTCTTTGTGATCTTTGAGATATTAAGAACGAGTTTCTCATACATGGAGAATTTAGTCAGCAACCATAAGGTCAGATTAGTTTTGATTCTAATTATGACATTAGATGGTCTATGTCATATAAAGTCAGAAAAGATGCAGTGGGAGTGTCACTGGTGATTCTACTAATCTAGTGGAATCAATTGCAATTTATGAAGTATTGACTTAAGAAGTTGCAAAGTGACCTCAATGATTAGAAATGTTGATATTAGTTTTGTGCTTGTGGTTGTCTTATAGTATTTTAGATTTGATCCATATATACTTAGACAACTCAGCAGACGGTTGTCTTAGGGTATTTGGATTTGATTTCTAAATACATAGACAACTATGTAGCTATAGCACAATACTGATATAACGTCTGAGTCATATTGATGTCGAATTTGGATTCGGCAAAATATGAATGATGCTATCTAAGGAAAACGATTGAGTTTGTTGGACAGACTCGATTTGTTAAAGCATGCTTACTTGTTGTTGCCTGCCTCTTGAGTGCTGGTGAGCTCTTGAGGGCCACGGTATGTGATACACATTAAGATGTGTATAGGATACCAGGGATTGGCACTAGAGCAAGTGGGAGAAATTATTAGGGTTAGTGCTCGGAGTGCCAATTCGGATCGTATTTATGTCCGATTCATAATACGAGCAATTATATTTTCCATAATATTACTAATTTTACTGGTAGCACACTTGTCTTTTATATGCTTATTCGATCTAATTGCTATTATATATCTGATTACGATTAGATCAAAACTGAATCTGGTTCAGTGATACGTGTGTATTAGACAAAGACCCTATACTTTACAGTATAGTGCGCAGTTACAACGTAGTTTGTAATTGACATTGGGAAGCGCACTATTAATTTTATATCCTTAAATAAAGTTCATGGTCAAGATTTGCTAACACGGGTCGGTTAGTAAAATCCGCTGAGACCAGTACATGTCGTATATCGTGACTTGGTCCGATGGTTTATCCTAGTGAACCATGAGTCTCGGGAGACTCGTATAGACATGTAGGTGTTTATTTGATAATACACTGAACGACTCACTGAAGATTTCCTAATAGATGGTACACCAACGTCAATAGAAACCTTCCCGAGTTAAGCGAGCATAGTGGTCCTTCGACTTGAGATACCACAGTGGGATATATGAGTTATCCTCCACACTTTGATGGCAGACACGTCAATGATCTATCCATGATCAGACCTCCGTCTGTTCGTTGGGTGTGGACTGATGCTCATGATATCCAGTGTGTATCAAGATGGGATCCGTCAGTCATGGGTACAGGGCATAGGCATCCAGCACGTGTTTACGATCTAGTAAATCCATGGCCATGGTATAACATCGGAAACTAGTTACGAGTGTTATTTAGAGATCATAAATTAAAAGTCGATTGTATTATACCAAACGGATTTGATGTTCCCATCTATATCCCAGGTATAATACAGATAGCTTGTGATGGAGGGATTATACGTATGCTATGACCTCGACTTGCATAGTTTAGCGAGATTATCTGTGGTCGTCATAATCCATGAGTGGGTGGATTATGGACACGAAATTGGATTTCGTGACGGATAGACATAAACTTAGAGAGTCCCACAATATGAAGTGTACTTGTTGAGCACTTGAGCAACTCGATATGAATAATATGGATTATTCATAATACTTCACCGGATTAAATGAGTTAATTCGGATCGTTTAATCGTTAAACGACAACACATGCAATTATGAGATTTTGTCCGCTAATAATTATTGTGTATTTGTATTTGATACATAATATGATTAGATACACATTAATTATTCGTCAAATGAGGCTTTGACACATGTCATAAATATATGTATTTATTATTTAATGTAAATAAAAATACATATTTGGTTGTTAATTAATTAATTAATTATTTAATTGTTAAATAATTAAATAGTTAAAAAAATAAATTTAATCTTTATCCTTTTATCATTAATTGAATGATACTTGGTGAGATTTAATTGGAACTTTTGGCATGTAATAATTATATTTTATATGTGTGTAAATTTGATTTGCTTATATAAAGTATATATATTAATTTATTTGATAAATTTTGAAAAGGATAAAAATGCCCTTGAACCCTTTTTCGGCCATTATATATTAAGAAAGAAAATTATTTTTCTTCTCAAATTCATCATCTTCCATGGCCGACACCTTCAAGAAACAAAACCCTAAAATTTGTTTTGGTGAAACAAGAAGGAAAAGAAAAGAAATCAAAGAAAAGCTTAAGGAATTTGGAGACTTAAAGGTAATCTTCAAAACCCCTCAAGTTAGAAATTAGTTTCTCTTGTTTCTTGATTTCTTAGAATGGTTCTAGGGTTGCTTTTCTTGTAGAATTTGGGGCTTTTGTTGTTGGTTGGTGGATTGTAAGGATTTAAACATGTGTGAAGGTGTATTGAATTATATTATTGTAATTTAAGTTCAATTTATTGTTGGACAAATTGAGTTGCCATTCTATAGTTTTTGATCCACTCTAAATAGCCTAGAATTATTCTTGGGTTGTTCATGTATGGTGGGACTCAATTGGTGTTGGATTAATTTGATCAATCTTGTGAAAAATTGAATTAAAGCATGAAAATTTAGGTAATTTCGGTTTTCTGGTCAGACCTATTAAAAATGGAAATTATGTGATGTTTTTGATGTCATACGAATGTAATGGATGTGTTTTGGGAGTTGGCACAATTTCCGGATAGTGTTTCCGACTTGAAATAAGCGAAAACGGTCAAAAACGGTGTTTCCGGGTGGATTTTGAGCCAACCAGGTGACGTCTGTCCAAACAGTGAGTCCGTCACTGTTCAGGCAGCCCATGAACTGCCCTGACACTATTGGAGCTGTCCTGGGCAGTTTCCATAAGTGTCGGATAGTCGGTTCGATCAAAAACGCATTTTAGACCATTTTGCGGAAAAACGATTTTCGTAAAAGTTTCGCGAGTTTTCAACTATATTTATGTTAATATTTGATATTGAATAAATAGGTTTAGGTGAAATATGAATAAATTATTCATATTAGATATTGAATAATTTATTTGGTATTTTGAAAATATTTTAAAATACGATTTTGTCCGAACCCGCGCTTCCACTGCGCCCCATCGCCCAAAACCCCAACAGTCCATGCATCAAAGAAACCTCATTTCTATACCTTTAGTTTATGCTCAAACATTCTCCAACCCTATTCTTTGCGTGAGCTATTAGTTTTTATATTGGCACTATATTCGTGGTCTTGCGTCCCACACACCTTAGTTCCACTCATGTTTGAAACCTCTTATTTCTCTTGCCATGACAACTTAATTCTTAAATATTACTTGGGGCTCCTGCTACTTTTCACACTTAATGTATCACTATTATACTTTGTACTATAGCCGATAGCCTTCGATTATTTTGACTTTAAGTATACCTCGAGTTCTTCACTTCTTCATTTTTATAGTATATCTCCTTAATGACCTTACTGAGTGTATCTTTGAAACCTTCTTAACTAACGCCTTGACATTTTTAAAGGTTATTATGTATTCATATCATTAGGTTTCTTCATGTTCTACCATAGTTCTGAAATAAATATATACAAGGATGATCTTTGTCGCTAGTAAAAATGATCATACTTAATACATCTCTGGTTCCACATGCTCAACCTGATCTTGGCATTCATTTTATTAACTTAACTACTTAGCTGTCTATTTCCTCTTCTCTAACTTCCAACTACTTACAGGCTCCATCCTCTAAGTTCTTCTATCTCTACCCTTAAATTCATTGCTAATATAAATCTGGTTATCCATCATTTGCACCGACTTGTTCTCTTAGCCTGATTGTACTTAAAATATCCTACTTCAATTATTCTCATAATCTTATTCTGTTAGGTGTTGCCCTCATCTCAACAATCTCCGTAAACCTAGTTTCTTTGGTTATCTCTATGTTATAACTTAATAAATTCGTTCCAAGTCCTATTTTGTCTTGTTTCTTAGCTAGGTACATTGCATGGGAACTTATGGGTTATACTCGCTACCTTCCTTTCGTTTCCTATCTGATAGCATTCCAGTCTTATCTCGACGGTTGAAAGCTAGCTATTCCGTAGTACTACTGAACTTAATCATCAAAAGTATACCTCAGCACTTATGCACCTCTGTCACTGTTTATCTAGTATCTTTTTCTATTGTCGTCTTATCTCGGTAATTCCATCTCTAAACATTTTATTTGTTGCCATTTTTGTCTTCTTTCCCGTTCTATTCTATACCTGGAACTTCTGTGGTATATATCTTTGTCTCTTTATCCGAAGGATATCATTTTTTACATGTCGTTAGTCCTGTCTAACACTGGTTCTTTTGTATTCCCGTCGTTGCTTGATTATTACTTTATCCCTTCATCGCTTCATCTAGACAACTTCTTCCTAAATTTTTTACTTAGAATTATCTTCCTATTGTATTCTAATCTTGTACTAAGTCTGGAAGTTTTATGTTTTGGTATTCTTCCACTACGCATGCACTTATTTCTGGGAGTATCTTGAGGCGATCATAGAGGTCAATCTTTGCTGTTGTTGTATAACAAGGGTTGGGAGGGTGGGGTTTGGTTCTGAAGCCTTTGCGGTTATGGTGAACTCACTAGTTACTCATGTTGTATTTGCACGTGCTGCTCATCTATAAGCCTAGGACTCCCGTGTTTAATGGTGTTGGCTCCCACACAAAGGTACTTCTGCTAGGTACTATCTGAATTATCTCCCTCAACTATACTTATGATTATTTTCCGTCTATTGATCTTACTATATTTTACTGAAAACCTTCTTAAGGGTCACTATCTCTTAAAGTCCTACTATACTCCCTTTGTTATTCCTTCTTACGAAATTTACCATGTTACTTAAATTTCTTCCTTATCTTAGTTCCTTGAACTACTTACGTCTTTACTCCATTGGGAAGTCCTTCAACTTCGATCGTTTAAGGTATATCTACTAAATCTTTTGGTTCATATGCTATTCTCCTACTAGTTCTTCCATCCTAGTACGATGAGGCCCTTTATAAGTCATATATTATATTACGGAGAATCGCTCTCTTTGGTTCCTTTGCTCTTTTGAGCCTTTAATCCCTTTAGAGCTTCCAGTTCTACGATGACTTCTAGATTTGGCTTGACTTACTGCGACTTCAAACTATTCTATCTCATATAAAATATTGCCATGTCAGGATTCTTATCTATGTTCCTTTGAACTTATTAGTTCGGCTATCCAGTCGTCTTGTGATCCATCTATTATATCAATTACTATTCTTTACTGGTTCTTCCCTTTATTAGGCTCTAAGTTGAGGGGTGATTAAATGCATTCCATATAGATATGTGAATACATATTTCTGTTATTTACTTAAGCTCGGTGATAGTCTGGTTAGGTGTCTATATACTTACTAGAGTCGGGGCTACTGGAAGGAAGAGTTGTCATTCGTTCTGCCGGGACCTAGGTCGACTACTCCATGTCTTAAGGTTCCACAACTTTTATCACCAATTCTGGAGTCTCTATTATCATTTATATTTTCAAGCTATATTATTTATGTTACTATATGTACTAAACTCCTTTATTACTTTCTGAGTCTCCATTTAATATCTACATACCCTATATTTTGGCTCTAAACTGTGCTGCCGAGGCTAATGCTGGTTCATTCTTCTGAACTTCTTCCTAGACCTTCACTCTCTACTCTTACTATAGGCTACATCTATGCATTTTAACCTTACTGTTCAAAGTGGTACTTTTGTTAAATCCTGAGTATCTTCAATCCCATGGGTCTGTCCTTTTAATTTTTCACGAATTTCTACTGGCCTTGGTATGATCTATGGATTCTACCATGTTTGGTCTATTCTGTGGACTTCTACTAGTACTGTAAGCCTCGTGCTGGCTTGTCTAGATTCTTGAACTTTGTTAGGTTCTTTTCTTTCTAACTTCAAAAATTTCATTGGACCCTTTCTGGGTGATCTACCTTTCAATGTCTTTTGTTTCTGTCTTAGGATAAACTCTCATCGGACTTCCTTACGATTATCTTTATCTATGCTGACAAAGGATGGGACAAGCCTTTTCATTTCGATAGATATCGTTGTCCTTATTCTGGTACTTTATGTCCTGATAGAGTCTATTACTCATGTAAGATAGGTATGAGATAGACTCTTTCAGGACAATTTCTTCAACCGGTATTACTAAGGGGTGAGAATTTGGGTAGCTTAGGACCGTGTATATGTCGGGTTTCTCGAGGTAAAGTAACTAATCATCTATGCTTACAACCTTCATTTATTTATTTGCGAGCCTGGGTTTGAGGATCTAGAATCTCTTCATCCTTTTTGCATCTCTTGTCTATTGGAACTCCCACATCTAATCCTGATTTCTTACTTCTTTTATATTTCTGACTATACTTCGTTACCCGGGAAACTTGCTATCTATATAAGGTATTTAAGGCTATTGGGCCTACTAGAAGGAATTTTCTGATGAGGGAAAGAGTCTTACTAGGAAAGAAAGAATCTTACGAGAAGGGAAGAAACCTTACTTAGTTCTACTTGATATTTTTTTCTCTTGTTCAGGTTTATTCTATTCTCTTTACTACTATAGGTTTTGGTACTTCCTTATCTATATGTTTATGTATCTTACCTCTAATTGCTTCTGGTTGCTCTAAGCATCTGTACATCACACTTTTCTTTTAGTTTTCTCTTTCTTTTTTACTCTATTGGGTGGATATTCTTAGAAAATTACTATCTATTTTCGTAACATATCTTGAACTTCTACTAGTAAACTGAGATAACTATGGAAGGATTCTCAGCTAAAATATGGATACTTTGGAAATTCTTACTAACCTGTCTATAGGACTTGAGGACGTACTCGAGGATATGATACTGGACAGGTAGTGTCTCGCATACTAGTATCTCAGGCATACTACGTATACAAGACCTCAACACTTTGTCCACTATAGTCACTGACTCCCTATACCATGCTCTGATACCATCTTTGTAACATCCCCCTTCTGGGAATGCTACCGGCATGGAATAAGCCGTCATTTCCCTTGCGTCTCTGACTCACCGACTGTATACATCACTAATAACTCATCTCAAATATATAGACTCATGCATATGGACCTTTGCCCAACTCTATAACATGAATGAAATTAAAAACTCAAAACTATATACTAATTAATATTTCTCTATACAACTCTGTTCTTGAACACCTTAACTTATCATACAGACAATCTCAACTATACAAATGTATAACACATGACTTTTAAACTGAGACTAAACAGTAACTATGTACTCGACCTAATGGACTCGGACCCTCTAGTAACTGGCATCAGTATCCATTCTCCCGAGCTTGTCCTTCGTGTATCCTGCAAAATAAAGAAATTGGGAGTGAGGGGTTAGATCATTTGAATAACCTAGTGAGTGGACAGTTTTAAAATGGAGAACTGAAATACTTATGGAATCTATTGATTTAAAACTGAAACAAGAAAACTCTATTTTCTGAAAACTCTTTCTTTTCTGAAAATCAAGTCTCTTTATGTGAAGCTTTCTAAAAACCTTTCTTTCTATAGAACTCTGAATTTCTCATAAAACTGTTTCTCGTAAAAGCTCTTTTATAAAACCATTATTCTGAAAACCATGTCTCTAAGTATCTGTAGAAAACCTGACGCATGGGGGCGTTATGTATCGCCGTCCCCCCATACTCCTAAACTAGTGGTCTTGGGGCGTTACGTATAGTCATCCCCCAAGCCACTAAATTGGAGCCAGGTGTACAAATCCATGACATTGGGGAATTACGTATCGTCATCCCTCAATGCATGCCACTATCATGTCCCTAAATCTAGGGTCTAGGAGCGTTACGTATCGCCGTCCCAATAGCCTTGAAATTTGGTGGTCTTGGGGCGTTATGTATCGACGTCCCCTAAGCCACAAATCTGGAGCCGGGTTCTGATTTATGCTACCCTCCAGACTCTGAATCTGGGATCTATGGGCATCTGTCATCCCTAGTCCTGGACTGCGTGTGCACACAATATCTGTATTCGTCAATTCTATCTCTGTGTCAAGTTATATCTGAGGTGAGTTTTTCCCCAATGCCTCCAAAAATCATAAAACTCAAACTTTTGAAATCAATTTTTCTAAAACATCATTACTCGTAAAACATATGTAATAAAGTTTTGGCTAACGCCCTATATACGGAAAAGTAAGTCTGATATCAAAATAGTTAAATAAAATTAGTTTGAGAAAAATGTTTACTCACTGATTTGGAGTCCAGCTAGTTTTTCTTCACTTCACCGAAGAAATTTGCGATTTCTGCAATGATCTATAATTGATAAACTTAATTAGTATTCAAGTCGTGAATTATGCTTGTAATATAACGTATTGCGTGTATATGTGTTGAGATAAACCTTTTGGGTAGCCTCTAACATCCTAAGATGAAACTGGAATGGCTAAAAATATTTTCTGACTCCCTCATGCGCCATGACGCTAAATGCTGAGCATCGCGACGTCCACCAAACAGAGACGAGGCATAGAGCTTCCTCTACTTTTCGCGTCGCGATGTTCACATTCCAGAACCGAATCAGAGAGTAATTTCCTAGTACACATCGCGACGCCAACCTATTTTCAGGACCCAACTTCAACTTCATCTTCATTCTCAACTTCTACAACACTAATCAAGCTATAACCACAACAAATATAAAAAATATCATCAATATACTCTTTTAATATCATCACAACCTTTAATTTATAGTCCCTTATTTGACTCAAAGCTTAGGGTTTCTTAAATTTGAGGTTTCTCAAAATCTTTAATTTCTTAACACAATAACTATGTAAACAACATCAATAACAACCCAACAACACCCTATAATCATCAATTCATCGAAACATCAACTCTTCAAATTTGGGTCAAGGTTTCCTTACCTTATCTCATTTGATTTCCTTCACTAATCAAGTCTTCTAAGCTTGATATTCATCTTCCTAACTTGTGGTGGGTTGAGTTGCCTTTAATCTTTGGTAGAGAAGTGGTCTCCCTCTCATTCTTCTTCTTTTTCCATTTTCTTTTCTTTTTCACCTCTCCCTCACGTTTTCTTTCTTTCTTCAAAATGATAGGGGTGCTAGAATAATGTTCCCTTTTATACTAGGGGCTAATTATAATTAATTAAAATGATGAAATTTTGAGAATTCTCTAGATTAGTCCCCGAGTACTATTCATCTGAAATTTTGAACTGTATTTTTGGCCTATTTCTGATTTGAATTTGGAAACGTATTCAACGTAAAGTTGTAGGTATCGGTCTTAGATTTTCAACGATATAAAATTTATAAAAATCAGAGTTTGTATGAAAAAATTACGGCCAAAATACAACGGGTCATCCAGATTTAATCTTGGAATGAATTCCATATTGGAACTATAAGAAATTTGTCGAATGTCCAAAAAGTTATATCATGAGTGTATACGTGTTCAAATATAATTTTATACCATGTATCATGTATCCCATAACGTAATAGTCTTCAGGATTACCGGGGTGTTACATTGATGGGGCCAAATAAACATCAGGGATGATCCTCAATCGACTAGACATGGACTTTGATGTTGCTTGGACCTATCAAAGGTTATATTATATTAACGGAACAAAACAAATATCTGGGATGATCCTCAGTCGACCAGACATGATGATGATCTGGGAGACTGTCACGATCTATGGGGAATGTTCCCGTCGATTGGACTAGATGAAGGTCCAAGATCATATCCAGTCGACCGAACCTGCTGTGGGTTAGTGGAAGACTACTATGTCGTCTGGACCATATGAAGGCCATGATAATCTTCAGTCGACCAAACCAGCTAAGGGTCGGGGGAGTCTTCAATATCATCTGGTCCAGATGAAGGTCCAGGTCTTGACTCGATTCGACATGAGTCATGTAGGGAATGTTCCCGTCGACTGGACCAGATGAAGGCCAGAATAATCTCCAATTGACCAAACCAATTAAGGGTCGGGGGAGTCTTTAATATCATCTGGACCAGATGAAGGTCCATGTCTTGACTCGACTCGAAATGATCCATTGGGGAATATTCCTATCAACTGGACCTGATGAAGGCCATGATAATCTCCAGTCGACCAAATCAGCTAAGGGTCAGGGGAGTCTTCAATGTTGTTTGAACTAGATGAAATTCAAAGTCTTGATCTTGTTGTACAACATTGCATATGAGTTTCAAAACCACTGACATGGTTAATAATAAAGAAAGAATACTTTCATCTATCATTTGGAGTATGTGCGTCTGGACTTTTTGATAGAATCTGGAAGTTGGTCAATGCTACCGTGGGTTCACATTGTCGTGTCGAATGGAGCTTGTTTAGCACATGACTTTGCATGTATGTATGAAATCACAAACATGGTTAGTAGTAAGGGAATGACGTTTATACTTATCGTCTGGTGACCATGTCTTATGGGCAGTTGATGGCTCTCCAATGTAACCATGCTATGTCGTCTAAGCCGAGGGAAAGTCCTATTGTAACTTACATATATTCTTTGGATCATATTTAGAATATAGGAGTTCCTGATATTTGAGAAAGGCTATTCTCTTCTATGTTATCATAGCTCATTCCTTTCAGACTGTCCCCAGACCACTGGACCTAATGAAGGTCCTAAAGGAGTCTCCACTCCACTAGACCCGATGAAGGTGCATGATAGTCCTCACTTCATTGGACCTGATGATGGTTCATGAGACTTCGGGTGACTGGATCTGATGGAGGTCCTCTGGGTTATTCACTCTACCCGATCCGATGAAGGTCAAGAGGCTTCGGTCGACTAGATCTAATGGAGGTCCTCGAGGTTCTTCACTCCACTAGACCTGATGAAAGTTTAGGGGAGTCTATGGTCGAATGGACCCGATGAAGGTCTAATGGAGTCTTCACTCTACTGGACTTGATGAAGGTCCATGAGAGACTACATTTCACTATACCTGATGAAGGTCAAAGAGAGTCTTCACTCCACTATACCTAATGAAGGTCCAAGAGAGTCTTCAATCCACACTTCACTAAACCTGATGAAGGTCCATGAGACTATGGTCGAATAGAACTGATGAAGGTCCATGAGAGCCTTCACTCCTCACTCCACTAGACTTGATGAAGGTCCATTAGACTACGGTCGAATGGAACTGATGAAGGTCCATGAGAGCTTTCATTTCTCACTGCACTAGACCTGATGAAGGTTCATTAGAGTTTTCACTCTATTATACCTAATGATGGTCCATGAGAGTCTTCACTCCACACTTCACTAGACCTGATGAAGGTCCATGAGACCATGGTCGAATGAAATTGATGAAGGTCCATGAGGGCCTTCACTCCCCACTCCACTAGACTTGATGAAGGTCCATGAGAGTCTTCACTCTACTAGACCTGATGAAGGTCCATGAGACTATGGTTGAATGGACCTGATGAAGATCCTTGAGACTACAGTCGAATGGACCTAAGGAAGATCTTTGAGACTACGGTCGAATGGACCTGATGAAGGTCCATGAGACTACAGTCGACTAGACCTGATGAAGGTCCATGAGAGTCTTCACTCTACTGGACCTAATGAAGGTCAGTGAGAGTCTTCACTCTATTGGACTTGATGAAGGTCTATAAGAGTATTCACTCTAGTGGACCTGATGAAAGTCCATGAAACTACGGTCGACTGGACCTGATGAAAGTCCATGAGCATCTTCCTATGTAATCTGGAGTAGAAGATATTCTATACATGTCGTCTGGAGAAGATGAAAATATTATCATGTCGTATGAAGGAGATGACAATCCTTCCATGTAGTATTTGTTAGTCTCCAAGACATGCCACAAGATCACTAAGCATGATTAAAGTGCGAATAATCAAAAAGTTTGCGGAAAAAACTTACAATGATTTGGATGATTTCAAGATTTTTTTTTTGATTTAATGGAAGCTCCAAGCTTTCTTTGAGTGTTTCCAATACTTGGGTGAGTTTCCCTATCACCTTGATTCACTCCTTTAAGTGCTAGCTTGAACAAATTTTGAAAGAAAATTTGGTCCTCCAAGAACAAGAGTGTTCGGCAATGGTGAGAGAGAAAAGGGAATATTGTTTTTCAATTTTGATTTCTAAAATCAATTACCAAAAACAAATCCAAAAGTTGCATTTATATTTTCCAAAAAAGTAAAGTGTGTTAGACAAGTAAGCTTTAAAAGCTTCCAACCACTTCCATCAATCAAGTGACTTGTTGATGTAAGTTGGTGGGCCCCACTTTAAATTCCAAATTTAAGTCAGACAATCCAACACGCAACTTCGCTCGAGCCCGGGTTCATTTAATTCTGAATTAAACGAATTTTCCCTTGCGACTTAATTAAATCCAATTTAATTAAATAATAATGCCTAGCAAAATTATTACGGAAGTCGCTCGCGAATTAATTCCAAATTAATTCGTTCGCGTGAATTAAAATCCAATTTTAATTATGCGTTGAAATCTAATTTCAATTAATATATCTAATATATTATTTTAGCCCGATTAAATAAATTAAATAGTAAAATCTAATTTAACTATTCAATTTACTTGACCGATTAATTCTAAATTAATCGCGTTCTCTCTTCTCGACGAATTTATTCCCAGATAAATTCTTGACGCAATTAATCCCAAATTAATTCTTTCTCATTTAATTAATTCCAGATTAATTTATTACCGTAATTAATCCCAGATTAATTTTCTCTATAATAATTAATCAAAGATTAATTTTCTGTTCGAGTCAAATCTCAACGGTGAATCTTCGGGAAGCGACCCAAGAGATCCCTGGATATATTGGCAGTAAATACGGTTATCGGACTATCCGAATACGTGCGTACCCAGTACCATGTCCTTACCGATTTACAAGACATGGTTGGCTTCTAGCAAAGCACCTTGCCTACCCAATTCTCCAGAAATATTCTATAAACGAATATGTAATCTTTGTCAGGCGTAGTATACGTAGTATTGCGTATTACGATCTAGTATCTAATGTCACATGCTAGGCCTAGGGCTGGAATTGTGTCTGTCCCGTACGAAGCATATATCGGATCACAAGCAACTAGTCTCTTTAATCGGATAATCATGACCTTGTCATATTATCCCGATAGTTGCAGCATTTAAGAGAGTACCAGTTCTGTATCCTTGCGTGATCATCATCTCCATATAACTGAAGTGATACTTCCATCTTGACATCACACCCATACACTACGATTCTCAGTATACCCAGAAGGGGCGTACATAGAACCTGTTAAAGCCCCGGACGACCAAAACCAAAGTATACTGATTGTCGCAAGTATTAGCGATGCAAGTCTCAGGTTAAGACCAAATACACCTACCCTGATACGGATTCCCATAGACACATAATCACACTACCAATGGGATTCCGAGGGGTCTATCCAGAGCGAAGCTGTTTCCGTACCATCGGTAAACACAACCTCCTATTACACTTGCATAAGTATCCAATACTTAAACATATGAGAACTATGTCATTATGCTTCCATAACACGCACATGTGTAATACTAGTCTATTCCGCATTATCGATGTCCAGTCTCGATAATACTACGACTAGAGATATTTAATGATTAAACCTTAGTGAATTAATATTGTCTCATATCTTATTAATCTGGTACTAATCATATGGACTTCTATCATTTATATATCTCGGTAATCCAATTACAAATGATAAAAGAGCAGTTTCCTTTGTCACATAGTTAATTTGTACAACAACACCATGTTCTGTACAAATAGTGATGCTATGGGTCATAATTGTCCAACAATCTCCCACTTGGCCTATAGCCAATCACTCAAGTGCCTACACCTGAACTATGTACGGGTCGCTCAAACTTCTACTGAGAAACAGCTTTCGTCAGCGGATTTGCAATGTTATCATCTGATGCGATTTATTTGATCATCACATCGCCACGATGTATGATCTCACGAATCAGATGAAATAGTCGAAGTACATACTTGGATCATTGATGAGACCGCGGTTCTTTAGCCTGCGTTGTAGCCTAGCTCAGCTGCTAACAGAACTACTTCTAATCCAATTAGAAATTTTGTAGATCCAAAATGCTTCTTTTGCTGCCTCAGCTGCAGCAATGTTCCGCTTTTGTTGTTTATTCGGCAACAATATCTTGCTTGGAAGATTTCCTGCTCACTGTTCCATTATTCAAACTATATACGTACCCTTATTGCGATTTACAGTCGTCTTTGTCGGTTTGGAAACTTGCAGCGGTGAACCCAGTCACTTTAAGTTCTCATTCTCCATAAATTAAGAACGCATCCTTAGTTCGTCTAAGATACTCAAGGATGTTCTTAACATCAATCCAGTGACTATCACCTGGATCGGCCTGATTGTGACTCCACATGCTCAAAGCATATGAGACACCATGTCACGTACATATATTTCAATGTACGAGTTCTCGGAGAGTGCCAAATTCTTTTAGATCTATCCCAGTAGATCCTTATTCCTAGAATAAAGGTCGCCTCTCCCAAGTATTCCATGGAGAATTTTAATGAAAGCCAAGCTTTCACCGATTGTTAATATGGGAATGTCATTGCTTTGAAGCAATACATCATCATTTTATAGGACAATCATTGTTAGTGCGCTCCCACTAACCTCCATATATACACAAGAATCATTATCATTTTGAATGAAGTCATATACCATTATGATATCATCAAAATGTTGGTTCCAAGAACACAATGCTTGCTTCAATCCATAAATGGATCGATTTAACTTGCAAACCTTGTTTGCATGTTCCGGCACGACAAAACCGTCAGGATGTTGTAAACATCCTCCTAAAGGTTTCCATTTAAGGAAAGCGATTTTGACGTTCAATTGCCATATTTCATAAAAGAAATATGCAGCATTAGCAAGCATTATTCGAATGGATTTAATCATGGCAACGGGTAAAAGATTTCATCGTAATCGACACTATGTTGATGACGATACCCTTTCACTACAAGTCTAGCTTTGTACGTTTGTATGTTGCCATATTTCATGTATGTCTTCACCATGAAGACTCACCAATAGGCACAATGCTTTTTGGTACATCAACTAGTATCCAAACTTGGTTGATATACATGGAATCCATTTCGGACTTTATGACACTTTGCCATAAAAGGAGTCGATACCTTGTATCGTTTCCTCATACGTAGTCAGTTCGTCTTCCTCAATAAGATTGACATCTACATGAGATGAGATCAGAAACCCATACCTCTTAGGTTATTTTCTGACTCTCTCCGACCTACGCGGTTCTTGTGTATTCGAAGATTATTGGTATAGTTTCATCCCTTATGAACTGTTGGTGTTCCGTGAGGACTCGGTGCCTGGAACAGTATTACTCCAATTTCCATCGAGTTTTACTTCCCTCCCACTTACCACTGCATATAGGAATTCCTCTTAGGAAAACCGCATGGAGAGCAACAATTACATTGTTCTCTAGTGAGTTGTATAAGTACTATACTTTGGTTTCCCTAGGACAACCAATTACAAATAGGCACTTATCCGATTTGGGTTCTAGTTTGGTACCTTCCAAACATATGCCCAGCATTCCCAAATCTTCAGGAATGAGAAATCTGGTTTCTTTCCTGTTCATATCTAATATGAAATCTGTCTAACAGATTTTCATGGAACCTTATTCAAAATAAGTATTGCACTGTTTAATGCTTATCCCTTGAAGGAAATTGGTAGCTCAGAGCGACTCATCATTAACCTTATCATGTCCAACAAAATTCGGTTTCTCTGTTTGGACACACCGCTCAATTGAGGTGTTCCGGAGGAGTCCACTGTGAAAGAATACTATACTCTTTCAGGTAATCGAGAAACTTATTGCTTAAGTATTTTCCACCACGGTTTAACCATGACGGTTTAATACTTTAGCCGGTCTGTTTGTCTACTTCATGTCGAAACTCTTTGAATTACTCAAAAGTTTCCGATTTGTGTTTCATTTGAAACACATAACCGTAACGCGATGCTACATCCGTAAAGGTTGCGAAGTATTCATATCCTCTTTTAGCCTAGCTAGATATGGGCCCACTTACGTCACTATGAACGAAGGCTAACAGATCGGTGGCACTTACACTTTTACCAAGTAAAAGGTATTTTAGGCACTTTGCCTAATAAATTAGATTCGTAGACATCATTTGAATTAGAATCAAATCTGTCCTAGTATCAACTCTTCGAAAGTGTGGATATACGAGTCTTGTTAATGTGTCCTAGGCAACAATGCCACAAATAAGTCTCAACTGATTAATTCAGTTTGAGTTATTTGTTTGTAATGTTATATGTTTGAGATTTTTTTATATTCAAAATATAAATACTGTTATTCACATCCAATATGTTTATCTCAATATCATCTTTATAAACAAAACACTTAGTGTTCTAGAATATAAAGGTATACCCGCAATGGGTTAAACTTAGATATAGAGATAATGTTTCTAGTCAAACTAGGTACATATTAACAGTTTCCTAATTTAGGTACATGCCCAAAGGGCGGTTCCAAAACTTAGGTTTCTACGGCCAAAACAGCGACTCTCGTCCCGTTTTCGACTCGCAGGTCAATCTCATCTGAATCCAGTCTTTTGCTTATTAGCAGATCATGCACATCAGTATATATGTATGTACCATACCAGTATCAAAATCCAATTTTAAAACTAGTAGTGGTCATGTTTATAACAAACATACCTAAAGTCGGAACCTTACCCGCCTTCACTTCCTCATGTCTGCCTTGTCCATACGGCAATCACGCTTCCAGTGACCCCATTTGCCACAGTTTAGGCAGACATCTTGGGATATGTCATTTGTCTTCCCAGAAGATTGTAACGATTTCGCCTTTGCCCTTTTTTTTCACATCTCTAGAAGCCTTCGGCCAAGCCTTGACTCTGGGATGTCGAAGTAAGATGCGCCTTGCGCTTCTTGCCCATTTTTTGCAAGCTCTAACTGTGTCTCCTTGAGCATAGCCATTAACTCTCCAAGAGTTTTGTCTTGCTATTAGTACTTCTAAGATCTAAGATTAGATCTACGAAGATCCTTCAATTTCAACATCATACTATAAGGATCCAATCCTTTGTTCTGACGATGAAATTAAGGAATCATTGCGGCAAGCATGACGGATTGAGCACTAAAGTTATCATCACCATGAGTCTTCCAAAACTCATGCTCTACTATTTTCTCAACTCCGGGCTTAGGCCCGAGAGGTCGCTCTATCAAATAGAGTAACTTCTCGACTCCCAGGACTATCCTGAGATTTAATTCCCAATTTGGAAAATTACGCCGTCAAAGATATTTTCTCCTAGGATTATGTTCTTTAACGCTAATCTTTCCGTTTTCTTGATTCCAATAGTCCAACTATCCAATAAACGATTTTGGGTACAATCTAATGTAATGATTACTATAGTCTAACTATATAATTAACTACATTTTGATTGGTTAAATTCAAATATATTGATTACTATAGTCTAATTATATAATCAACTATAAATGAAGTAGTTTAAATACAGTCTAACTGTTCAATTAAAACAACAATTAAATATTAGTCCAACTAATATATTTATATATAAATAATGACGAAAAATGAAATGAGCGCGTATTGGCAAGTATATAAACGAAATTGCAAATTTAATACTTGCCTCCCACTAATTTTCGGCGAGCCTTTAACCCTCTGTGGAGTACTCGGGAAACCTAGTTTCCTAGTGGGCTAGGATCCCGTTAAATAACACACAATCTTGACTTTGGCCAACAAATTGTATGATACTTAACTAGGTAGATCTCTAAGATCAATTGGATCTCATCCAATTCCTAGATCCAGTAGGTAGACTTCCAAGTCCGAAACATATATCCAATATATGTAAATATATCCAATATATTTCCTAACCTTTTTCCTCTAAATCAACTAAGCCTTGGCTTTGGCTCAACAAGCTTAATGATTCTAGTTAAGCGCGACCCATTGACAGTGGGAAAGCTTCGTAATCGAGGCCGATGAACAAGAAGTGACCTTGACTTTGGCCAACAAATCACAACTTGCCCAAGGCGTACGATATGGAACAAAGCCTTCATGATTCAAACACATCCGCGATGGACAAAGGTCTTGACTTTGGCCAACAAACCAATGCCAATCTTGGATCTTGAGAGAGAATAACTCAATGGAAGGAAAAACGCTTAATATGAAATGAGGGTTTTTTTTTTTGCGTAAATTGGCAAGCAATTTATTATCTTTAATTAGGTCTCATTATACACCCTTAAACATGCATTCTAAAAAACATAATAAGGCGCGTAATAAAATTAATAATGATATGCGGATGGATATACAACAAACTTGTTCCTAGAACAAATCTCTCACTTTCCTCTCTCCCACTAGCATTATTCATACTTTTATCCAATTACATAATACTTCTAAAGAAACCTCATTTGTATTGAGGGGAATTGGTGAGAAGAGAAATACAATGAGAAAAGAAGTAATAGACTGGACACGCAGGTCCAATTAAATAAATTCTAAATTTATTACAATAATTTCCAAAATTGCCCTCACCCTACTAATATCCATATGATATACATTATTCATACATACATCCAAGTATTCATACATAACATGTTATAAATCAATCTAATCCAATTAATTAATCTTTAATTAATGACCATCCAATGTTCAAACAACGATTTGATTCGCGCGAGTCCAACTCGTTTAAGAATAAATACTCAAAGTACGTATTCTTGAATTATATCGAACTATAATTTTAAATCCAATTTAAATTATATTCAATACTAATTCACATTTAATTCCAAATTAAATTATTACACTTTTAATTGTCTCCTTTAGACTTGGATTTCAAATCCAATCTTTATAGGTCTCAAAGGCCCAATTTGTATCCGATACTATTCAATTAAAGTCCAATGGGCTTTTAATTAATTCTTTAGGCATGAGCTTTGGCAATTATGGGTCAAACCCAAGATGCTAAGGCCCAATTAGGAATCACCCTATGCCAAAAATCAATTTAGGCCCATTAGGCCCAATTAAATTATTTAAAGGCCCAATTGTCATATTTGGACTTTATGGAAATGGTTTTAGGCCCAATTGGATCCAACCAATTATCTTAAACCAAACTTGGCCCAACCAAGCCCATTAAGCCCAATTACAACAAATTAAATTAATTCATTAATCCAAATTATAAATTAATTCAATTCAAGTGTAATTACCATAATTAATTAATTAATCTAATGCTTCCAAAACACTAATTAATTCAATTAATCATGCTCTACATTTCCAATTCATGTCCAACACAAATTGAAGCAAAATCAATCTAATAACATGCATTATGGCTCACGGCAATTGGCAATAAAAACATTCAATTTGATTTCAATCCAATTTAAATCAACATTCATTATTTCTATCATGCCATTTAACCCATCCAATTGTTAAATTCAAAAATCACCATGATACTTCTAGGGTTCATAATTCGGCCAAGGGGTAATTTTGGGGAAAATTAATCCTATCAATTTTTCACAAAATTGAAGATGCACAAATCCAATTCAACATCATTCAAACACAACCCAACAACCAATTTAGGAAAATCAAGTTCTAAACACAAAAATCCCCAATTAAAGTCATGAACCCTAAAATTCCAAATCAAACTTAGGATGGCTCTGATACCATTGTTAGTCTCCAAGACATGCCACAAGATCACTAAGCATGATTAAAGTGCGAATAATCAAAAAGTTTGCGGAAAAAACTTACAATGATTTGGATGATTTCAAGACTTTTTCTTTGATTTAATGGAAGCTCCAAGCTTTCTTTGAGTGTTTCTAATACTTGGGTGAGTTTCCCTATCACATTGATTCACTCCTTTAAGTGCTAGCTTGAACAAATTTTGAAAGAAAAATTTGTCCTCCAAGAACAAGGGTGTTCAGCAATGGTGAGAGAGAAGAGGGAATAATATTTTTCAATTTTGATTTCTAAAATCAATTACCAAAACCAAATCCAAAAGTTGCATTTATATTTTCCAAAAAAGCAAAGTGTGTTGGACAAGTAAGCTTTAAAAGCTTCCAACCACTTCCATCAATCAAGTGCCTTGTTGATGTAAGATGGTTGGCCCCACGTTAAATTCCAAATTTAAGTCGGACAATCCAACACGCAACTTCGCTCGGGCTCGGGTTTGTTTAATTCCGAATTAAACGAATTTTTCGTTGCGACTTAATTAAATCTAATTTAATTAAATAATAATGCCTATCAAAATTATTACGGAAGTCGCTCGCGAATTAATTCCAAATTAATTCGTTCGCTTGAGTTAAAATCCAATTTTAATTCTGCGTTGAAATCTAATTTCATTTAATATATCTAATATATTATTTTAGCCCAATTAAATAAATTAAATAGTAAAATCTAATTTAACTATTAAATTTACTTTACCGATTAATTCTAAATTAATCGCGTTCTCTATTCTCGATGAATTTATTCCCAGATAAATTCTCGAGGCAATTAATCCCAGATTAATTCTTTCTCATTTAATTAATCCAGATTAATTTATTGCCGTAATTAATCCCAGATTAATTTTCTCTTTCATAATTAATCCCAGATTAATTTTTGTTCGAGTCAAATCTCAACGGTGAATTTATGTTGGCAGTAAATACGGTTATCGGACTATCCGAATACGTGCGTACCCAGTACCATGTCCTTACCGATTTACAAGACATGGTTGGCTTCTAGCAAAGCAACGTGCCTACCCAATTCTCCAGAAATATTATGTAAACGAATATGTAATCTTTGTCAGGCGTAGTATACGTAGTATTGCGTATTACGATCTAGTATCTAATGTCACATGCTAGGCCTGAGGCTGGAATTGTGTCTGCCCCGTACGAAGCATATATCGGATCACAAGCAACTAGTCTCTTTAATCGGATAATCATGACTTTGTCATATTATCCCGATAGCTGCAACATTTAAGAGAGTACCAGGTTTGTATCCCTGCGTGATCATCATCTCCACATGACTGAAGTGATACTTCCATATTGACATCACACCCAATACACTACGATTCTCAGTATACCCAGAAGAGGCGTACGAAGAACCTGTTAAATCCCCAGACGGCCAAAACCAAAGTATACTGATTGTTGCAAGTATTAGCGATGCAAGTCTCAGGTTAAGACCAAATACACCTACCCTGATACGGATTCTCATAGACACATAATCACACTACCAATGGGATTCTGAGGGGTCTATCCAGAGCGAAGCTGTTTCCGTACCATCGGTAAACACAACTGTATGCACTGCATTTTTACTCATAAGTCCCTATGATAGTCCATTTTGGAGACACTACTACTTTTAAGTCACAGAGGTCACGGAAACGGACTCGGAAGGGGAAATTCAGAATAAACAAGTTCACTGTTTTCGTTGGTTGCGTTCGTTACTACTTCGTTTCGAACGTAGGCAATTGCGGACGTTCGTGCCACGTTCGATGAGGCGTTCGAACGGTGTTCGGTAATTCTGGTTTTGCTGCTAGCCTCACATTAAGCCCAATTCGCCCAAACTTGGCCCACACGCCCAAGCCCACTTAAAACACATATTTAACACATGGTGAAATCAAAACAAATCTAAAAATCATATACCAAATTAAATAAAATACTTACACAATTAAAGAAATTGCATGCCTAATTAAAATCAACCAACAAACTAAATGCCTAATCTAAACCAATCAAATATAATCATACCAAGTTAAAATCAATCCACCAATATTTATTCCCAAACTTAAAATATTGTATGCCTAATCAACATAAACTAAATATTCAACCTTCCCTATCTAGCCAAGATTTGTCCCCCCACAATCTTTGACTTCCCTTATCCAAGCCAATCAAATCCCTTTCCTTGTCAAGCCTAACCCTTTGCCTATAAAAAGAACCATTCACCAACCTTCTCAACCCTAGCTAGCTCATAGACACAACTCTCCCTCACTCTCAATAACAAGAAGATCACAAACCAAAGAACCCCCATCGCCTTGACCAAAACACATCCCGAACAGCCCCCATCACCTCACCGAAAAACACATCCCAAGCAGCCCTAAACACACACATAAAACAGCCCATGAACCACACCATAACACCACCGAAAATAACACCCAAAACAGTAGGCAAAACATCCCAAAAACAGTAACTAAAATACAGCAGCAAAACGGTAGTAGCGGCGGCAAATCGGAGTCAAAACAGCAGCAAAAGACGGAGGACGACGACCCAAAACAGTAAGACAACGAACGAGAGCAGTGAACCGGTGAACCGGAAGAGTTGCGGAGCTTTACCCCTTCCGATCTTCGTGAAACGCGAGTCCGAGAGACGACTTAAAAGGTTAGACCTGAGGGCACTTTTTCATTAGTTTCTATCCGTTTCTTTTGTTATTGAATTTTATTCGCATGAGAGTCGATAATGGATGCATGTTGTGGTTTGAATGAAATGGAAGAGTGTCGTCTCTTGTGGTATATAGGATGGAAACCCAGACGTAAATTCCGTAGCCGAATCCGAATGGACGGTAGTGCGGTCTGTACTTGGGATACAACTCCACGTACCACTTGAGTAAACGGCGCATATTTCGCTTTATGTTGTTTTGATTATTCACACTTTATTGTTCCGTCTCTTAAATTCTGCATGTTGTTTATTTATGCATGACTCAATCGAGCGCATGGGCTTAGTAAGTGGAATAAAAGATCCCCTATGGGGAGGGGTTAAAGCCCTTTACCACAATGCTTTGCCGCGCCGGTTAATGTGTGTTCGGTTGGATGCAAGACACGTTCAATCGGACATACTTAGAATAATATGATTGTCTTTATGTTTGTATGCATAATGTGATGTGACGCGCATGGGCTTAGTATGTTGGTCTAAAGGTCATCTCTTTGAGAGATCAAGAGCCCCAAAAGGCCACCTTTACGGCAGTACTTCGTCGCGCCCCTTTATTTTGTTGTTTATGTATTGCGTCTCATTTCATGCATCAGGGCTGTTCCCGTTCGAACGCGTTTACGAACGCAACTCGAACGCGCATGCATTTTTGCCTTATCATGCATCAGGTCTCATTTCCGTTCGAACGCATTTACGAACGCCATACGAACGCGAGTATTCTGTTTCATTTACGTTCGAACGCGTTATCAAACGCCATACGAACGCGAGCATTCTGGTTCATTTCCGTTCGAACGCGTTTACGAACGCTACACGAACGCGAACCTTTTGTTTACCGTTCGAACGCGTTTACGAACGCTACACGAACGCGCACACACTGAACTGAGTCTGTCTTATCATATTCACGCATAATTGCCTCTTGGTTGATCTTTCTTGTGTTTTATAGCCAACCGTATTATTTGTATTCTTGCATTTATCCATTCTATGTGTTCTTGGGATTGTATTCAATCATGATTAGGCTGTTAGCAGGTTATTTGGTTAATAGGCTCATGAGATAGTACTCAAGCATGATTAGGTTGTTCTTAGTTTTCCCTATCATATGATTGAAATATGTTCATGAGATTGTCATGTGATGTTGCATGTTGTGATGAACTTGTTGATGTATGCATATGAATCTAGAAGCATGATATTTTTGGAAATAAATGTTATTTAAGCCTGGTTAAATTATTACATAAATCCTTTTATTACAAGTGACATAAGTAAGGGACCATTCCGAACCCAACGGTTTGAGGTCTTCCCTTGCGAGGGGTGAGTGCGGCCTTAATCTTTGTCCCGGTTCACACCGGGTGGCGACTCCATATTATTTAGTACTTCCAACTAGTGCTGCGAGCCTAGAAACGGTGTCGCCCAGGTCCTGTTGTCCACAGTCTGGCGACTCCACTGGGGATAGAGAATTGGCCCCGAATATTGTCTTGTAATGTTTGGATTTATGTTTTAATTGGCCATGTCTATAGTGGATAAAGTGGGGGTTTAATCAAGGGCACTTTGAGGCTAGGTAATGGTTTGGTGTCTTCCTTCACTCACTACCTTTCTAGAAGGAAAAGTTGTGAGGACACCTATATGGCCATCTACTCGTAGCCTTTGTGATGGACTAATTTGGAGGACTCGTTGTTTATTCCTGACACCAAGCGATAAGAGCCTAAGAGGCTTGGGTATTTAAGTGAGCCTCGCTCCACCTTCCCTCTGGGGGATCTGCAACGGGAAATCCATTTGACAGTTCGTCACACACCATAGCTCATTGGCACGTACCTTAGTGTATAAAAAAAGGGTGCGCCCACTTGGTTGCTCGAACCCTTGAGTGGGGAGACCTAGTTGTGGGCCATCCTTCTCCAGTGAGAGCCTTTGTCTATACTCTTACTAACCCACCCATAGACCGGGTTGGCTAAAGTAACAATTATTTCCTTGGATATGTGCTTGTGGACCATCCTCATTTGGATGCAGTTGGACTATTGTCAGAAATGCGGGCTCGCTGGGCCATTTAAACTGGGGCAAGTTCGTACCTTATGACTATTAGGCCCAAAGCTTCTGAAATGTTGATGGGCCATACTGTAGAAATTATTACGTTTGCATTATCTTCATTATATGTTTGTGTTTAGGAACATTATCATTTGGATACGGTTGGACTTCTTGCCATGAGATGTGAACTTGTTGGGCCATTTAAACTGGGACGAGTTCACTCCTATGACAGTTAGCCCAAAAGCTTCTGAAATGATGATGGGCCGATTTGTGTGAAAATTTTAATGAGTTGATATATTCCTTGTATCATATGCATCTCATGCACCCCATGCATACATACATCATGTTAACCCTTGTGTTCTGAAAGCCATCATATATACATGTTGGTTAGGGAAGAGGACAGACTTGTCAAAAGACCAAGCAGCCACCAAGAGTACTGGCAGAAGACCTAGCCCAACGGGATAGGAAACCCAATCATGCATGCATGCATACACGTAACATATTTGCATTCCTTTTTGTGTTTGTTCTGTTTTGTAATAACAGGTCAAAAAGAAAAAAAAAGAAAGCGTCAAAAGACAAACCAATCAGGACATCGACAGTACTGTATCAGTCTGAGGGCGAGGCCCATATCAGTATCAGTCTTGGGGCGAGGCCTATCAGTATCAGTCTGGGGACGAGGCCCATATCAGCTGTATCAGTCTGGGGGCGAGGCCCATATCAATATCAGTTTAGGGCGAAGCCCACATCATTCTGCGGCCGAGGCCCACATCAGCAGAATTTTGGAATGAATCCCAGGGCCGAGGCCCACATCAGCAGAATTTTGGAATGAATCCCAGGGTCGAGGCCCACATCAGCAGAATTTTGGAATGAATCCAGGGAATGAATCCCAGGGCCGAGGCCCGCTGTAGGACACAGGACCCGGGCGACACAATTTCTAGGCTCGCGGCCTAGTGGGAAATACTAAATAATATGGAGTCGCCACCCGGTGTGAACCGGGACAAAGATTTAAGGCCGCACTCACCCCTCGCAAGGGAAGACCTCAAACCGTTGGGTTCGGAATGGTCCCTTACTCATGTCACTTGTAATGAAAGGATTTATGTATATTTAATCAAGCTTAAGTAACACTTATATCCAAGAGTATCATGCTTCTAAATTCTCATATGCAAAATAAACTTATGCACACATTTCACATATATCTCATATCTAAAATCGCATGCTTAACATATATCAAAATAACAACGGACATACAACTTTATTTGCATATTACATTCAAGAAAACACAAGCACACATATTAACCATACAAACATACATATGGGCACTTTTCCAAGTGGTACGTGGAATTGTATCCCAAGTACAGACCGCACTACCGTCCATTCGGAATCGGCTACGGAATTTACGTCTGAGTTTCCATCCGATATACCACAAGAAATAATACTCAAATGTTATCACGACACAAGCATATGAATTGTAATTCATTAACATAGTTGTATTCATACATGTGGGGATAGCTACTAGGAAAACTATGCATGAAATCTAATGAAGATGACTCGATTCAGTGGTGGCGTTCGTGTAGCGTTCGTAAACGCGTTCGAACGGTAAACAGAAGGTTCGCGTTCGTGTAGCGTCCGAGAACGCGTTCGAACGGAACCAGACCTGATGCATAATAAACTAAGAAAGTGCGTATGTGTTCACGTAGCGTTCGTAAACGCGTTCGAAGGATAAACAGAAGGTTCTCGTTCATATGGCGTTTGATAACGTGCTCGAACGGAAGTGAAACAGAATGCTCACGTTCGTATGGCGTTTGTTAACGCGTTCGAACGGAAATGAAACAGAATGCTCACGTTCGTATGGCGTTTGTTAACGCGTTCGAACGGAAATGAAACAGAATGCCTACGTTCGTATGACGTTCGTGAACGCGTTCGAACGTAAGCAAGACCTGATGCATGACAAGGCAAAATACATGCGCGTTCGAGTTGCGTTCGTAAACGCGTTCGAACGGGAACAGACCTGATGCATGAAATGGGATGCAATACATAAACGACAAAATAAAGGGGGGGCGCGGCGAAGTACTGCCGTAAAGGTGGCCTTTTGGGGCTCTTGATCTCTCAAAGAGAGGACCTTTAGACCAACATACTAAGCCCATGCGCTCGACTGAATCATGCATACATAGAATGAAAGGCAATAATATTAAACATAGTGTGCCCGATTGAACGTATCTTGTATCCAAACGAACACACATCAACCGGCGCGGCAAAGCCTCGTGGTAACGGGCTTTAGCCCATCCCCATAGGGGATCTCACATCGCACTTACTAAGCCCATGCGCTCGGTTGAATCATGCACACGAAAATAAAGACAATCATATCAAACTAAGTATGTCCGATTGAACGTATTTCGCATTCAACCGAACACACATCAATCGGTGCGGCAAAGCATCGTGGTGAAGGATTTTAACCCTCCAATTAGGGAACCTTTCATCGCACTTACTAAGCCCATGCACTCGATCGTATCATGGGATTAAACAACATGCAAAATTTAAATGACAAGAATTAAATAAACCAAAGCAACTCAAAACAAGAGGAGGTGCCGTTTTACTCAAGTGGTACGTGGAGTTGTGTCCCAAGTACAGACCGCACTACCGTCCATTCAGATTCGGCTACGGAATTTACGTCTGGGTTTCCATCCTATATACCACAAGAGACGACACTCTTTCATTCATCCAATACCCACAACACGCATCATACACACAACAAATGCCACAAATACAGAAAATATAATCAAAATAAATAACCATAAATTAAATACGAGTAAGTGTGATAGATACCCTCAGGTCTAACCTTTTAAGCTGTCTCTCGGACTCGCGTTCCACGAAGATCGAAAGGGGGTAAAGCTCCGCAACTTTTCTGGTTCACTGGTTTGCATCTTCCTTCGCTGTTCGGCCACTCGAGCTACTGTTCCGACTCCGTTTTGCTGCTGTTTCCTTATGGTTTTGCTGCCGTTCCCGCTGTATCCTCTGCTTACTGTTGGGGGGCTGTTTTGGTGTTCTTGGTGGACTGTTCTGTGTTCCTTTTTAGTGTGGTTTGGTGTGATTATTTCAAAGGTTATAAGTGCAGTTTATGTTACTGTTTAAAGGGATTGTTGAGAGTGATTTAGGCTGTTGTGTTTGTGTGTAATTTTCGGTGATGTGTGAATGTTTAAAATGGGTGATTTTCGGTGGTGGTTAGGGTTGTTTATGCTTGTAATTTCGGTGATATGGGGTAAGGTTGAAAGGAATGATTTTTGTGATGTCTAGTATTTCTTGCTATAATTCTTGTATGGATTGTGTGTGTGAGCTAGAGAGATTGGAGAGGAGGATGGCTATGTTAGGGGTTGTTTATATAGAGAATGGCTAGGGCTTCACCTTGTCTCACAAGGAAGGATTTGTTTCCAAATAAGGAGAGATGGGAAAGGCATATACAAGATTGAGGGGGGACAAAATATTTTAATTTAGGAAGTCAACTAATTTAAATTGGTGTATATCTTATTGAATTAGGAAGTCAAATATTTGATTGGTTTTAATTGGTTAGGATTGATTTTAATTAGGCAAATCTTATTTTTAGTTTTAGTATATAATATATTTGATTTATTTAAGTTAGGCAAGATTTTATTTTATGTTTTATTTAATTGGTAAATGATTTAATATTTATTTAATGTTTAATATTTATTTATTTAATTTGGGATGTGTTTTATGGCTTTGGGGGGCCAAATGGGCTGGGGTGTGAGGCTAGCAGCAAAACCGAATTACCGGCTCCGTTCGAACGCCTCCTCGCACGCGGTACGAACGTCCGCAATCTGCACGAGGTTCGAACGAAGTGACGAACGCAGCACCAACGAAGACAGTGAACTTGTGGAATGAACTTGATGACATACTTTTCCGAATTTCCCCTTCCGACCTCCGTTTCCCGCAATATCCTTAGCTAAAAAGGTAGTGCCTCCAATTGAGACTCATCATCGGGTTTCACATGCGAAATGCATCAATGCCTACAGTCGCCCCCACTTTGATGGGACTTGTGCAGTGTGTGACTTTGAACAATCATGTCAAAGTTATGCAATGCATTTTTACTTACCTGGCTCGCCAGCTGCCACTTGACTTACCATGTGTTGAGTTGATTTGTGTGGTGAGGTGTTGCGACCCCTGGTTCATTCCCGAACCGTGCTGTGATGTGGTCCATTCCCGAACCGTGCTTCCATTCTTGGAGTGCCATTCCCGGCTTGTTCATTCTCGAACTGTGTTAAGATGAGGCTTTATTCCTCCCGAGCTTTATTCCCGAACTGCTGAAGTGAGGCTTTATTCCTCCGAGCTTTGTTCCCGAACTGTGTTGAGATGAGGCTTTATTTCCGTACTGAGCTGAATGAAGGCCTTCTTCCTGAATTGTACTGAATGTGGGCTTTATTCCCGAGTTTACTGGACGTAGGCTTTCTTCCTGAATTGTATTGAATGTGGGCTTTATTCCCGAACTGCACTGAGTGTAGGCTTTATTCCCGAACTGTGTAGATGAGGCTTTATTCCTCGAGCTTTATTTCCGAATTGTTGAGATAAGGCTTTATTCCTCCGAGCTTTGTTCCCGAACTGTGTTGAGATGAGGCTTTATTCCTCCGAGCTTTGTTCCCGAACTGTTGAGATGAGGCTTTATTCCTCCCGAGCTTTGTTCCCGAACTGTGTTGACATGAGGCTTTCTTCCCCTTGAGCTTTGTTCTCAAACTATACTGACATGAGGCTTTATTCCTCCCGAGCTTTGTTCTCTGATCTGAGCTGACTGTGTGGCTTTGTTCTTGAACTGTATTGAATGCAGGCCTTCTTCCTGAACTGAACTGAATGTAGGCTTTCTTCCTGAACTGCACTGAGTGTGGGCTTTATTCCCGAACTGAACTGGCATGAGGCTTTCTTCCCTTTGCTTTGAGCTTGTTCTCAAATTATACTGACATGAGGCTTTCTTCCCCTTGAGCTTTGTTCTCAAACTATACTGTCATGAGGCTTTCTTCCCCTTGAGCTTTGTTCTCAAACTATACTGACATGAGGCTTTATTCCCTTGGGCTTTGTTCCCTGACTGTACTGTCATGAGGCTTTCTTCCCCTTGAGCTTTGTTCTCAACTATACTGACATGAGGCTTTATTCCCTTGGGCTTTGTTCCCTGACTGTGTTAACTGTGGGCTTTGTCCCCGAACTGTTACTGTAAGTTGTTCATTCCTGAACTGTTATCGTGAGGTGGTTCATTCCCGAACCGTGCTTCCATTCTTGGAGTGCCATTCCCGGCTTGTTCATTCTTGAACTGTCCATTCCCGGACTATATCTCCATTCTCGGAGTGCCATTCTCGGCAGAACTGATCTGATGTAATGTGGGCCTCGACCCTGGGACTCATTCCCAAACTGTGTTTGATGTGGGCCTCGACCCTGTGACTCATCCCAAAACTGATGTTGAAGTGGGCCTCGGCCCCAACTGCTACTGACATGGGCCTCGCCCCCAGATTGATGCTGATGTGGGTCTCGACCCTCAGATTTATTCCAAAATTCTGCTGACGTGGGCCTCGACCCTGGGATTCATTCCCTGGATTCATTCCAAAATTCTGCTGATGTGGGCCTCGGCCCTGGGATGATGTGGGCTTCGCCCTAAACTGATATTGATATGAGCCTCGTCCCCAGACTGATACAGCTGATATGAGCCTCGCCCTAAGGCTGATATTGATACGGGCCTCGCCCCCAGACTGATACAGTACTGTCGATGTTCCTGATTGGTTTTTCTTTTGACGCTTTCTTTTTTTCTTCTGAAACCTGTTATTACAAAACAGAACAAACAAAAAAATGATGCAAATATGTTACTTGTATGCATGCATGCGTGAATGAGTTTCCTATCTCGTTGGGTTAGGTCTTCCGTCGATTCCATTGATGACCATTCTTCTCTTAGGGAAAGTACCATTTCCACCTATCTACCCTGATTTGTTCCAGGAACCCGTTTCTTTCCAAGTCTAACAGTCCCACTGTCTCCATTTCCCAATTCCTGAATGGCTAACTTATCTTTTCTGCTTGCTTCTTTTGAGGATTCCCTACGCTTTGAGCATCACATTACCAAGATTGAACACACTCATGTTGTAAGTTTGAAAGTAATAGTCTTAGGCAATAAATAAAATGGTCACCTTTATTATTGTTGAGGAAACGTTCGAACAGGTAAACAAAATCAATGTCTTTATTAAAAGTGCAAGATAAACTAGGAGAAACAACAGTGCCCTCTTCTTCAGCCCATGGTTCTTCACCATTGTTATCCCTTATTCTTATGAAGCTGAGTGGTTGAGAGTTTGGAGGACAAGGTTTTCGGGTAGGCCAGAGTTGATTATGTAGTTGGGTATGGGATTTCTGTGTGCGTTGGGTTGTTCTTTCTCTGGGCCGGTATTGTATGGGCATCGATGAGGTTTTGGATTTCATGTCTGAGGCGGGCGCAGTTGTCGGTGTCATGGCCTTTTTCTTGGTGGAAGTGACAGTATAAGTTTAAGTTCATGTGAGGTGGCACAGGATTTGGAATGGGCCTAGGTTCCAAAGGTTTTAAGAGTCCTTGCGCCTTCAGCTTTTCGAATACCTTTGAAAGAGGCTTACCAAGGTTAGAAAATCGTCTGTTCTTAATGGCAGTGACCTCAGCAGTAGCAGGCATAGTTCCTGAATGTCCCCAATATTCCTTCTGTTCTGTCCATAAAACTTTTGTTCTCGGCTTCCTCCTCCTCAATATCCATAACTGTCTCCCTCAGCTGTCGAAAATCAGTAATCATCGAAGTCATCCTCCTCAACTTCCCATAGATGGAGGGCTTGGTGCCCTTGATGATCATTTTAATCTGGTCCTTCTCCGAGGGCCTAGTCTGCATTTTCAACAACTGACCCCTCCATCGATCCGTACTCTCTGAAACTTTCCTCCAGTTTCTGCTTGGTATTCTCCAAGTCGCGGAGCGACAAGTCAATCTCCAGGTCCGTGACATACTGTTTTAGAAAGGGTCTGCCAATTCCCTCCAATCTTCCTTAACTTTCTTCTCCAAACTGTGGTACCATACTACGGGCCCCCTCGAGTGACATCCCAAACATTTTCTGTACCTGGCGCTGAGACAAGCCAACTGAACTCATAACACACATACTGACGGAGATGCACCCTCGGATCTCCATTCCCATTGAACTTAGCCAAATCCGGCATCTTAAACTGTGCTGGCAACTGCTCCTCAAACTTCATTGTCTCATAATCTAGCAAATCTTCATTCTTACCCCTCATCTTGCGGGTAACGATTCAACCTGGTCCCTGAGTTTCTGTATCTCGGCTTGAGACCCATCACTCTGTCTGTTGCATACTCTGCCATATCATCATCAAAAGCGGGGATATCATCCCCCAACCCATTCGGAGGCTCCTCGCGCCTTACTTCTCAAATTTCTCAGATTTCCCCCGCACGGGGCACAGCCATATTTGTCATGGCAGTAGTCAAGGCTTGCAACTGTTCAGTGACCTTGGCGAGACCGTTTTCCAACTGATCCATACGGGACACCTCAATATCTGATTCACTCATGTCTGTTCCCAGTATTTTGATGAGTCTTCTTCCTTTTTTTCTAACCCAACAGGAATCTATGATGGCTTTCAGAACACAAGGGTTAACATGATGTATGTATGCATGATGTGCATAAGAGGCATATAACATATAAATCATACTAAGTCAATAAAATTTTCAAACAAGTCGGCCCATTATCATTTTAGAGCTTTTGGGCTGACTGTCATAAGAGTGAACACGTCCCAGTTTAAATGGCCCAACAAGTTCATATCTTATGGCAATGAGCCCAACTAAATCCAATGATAATACTCCGAACACAAGCACAAGGTGGCCCATCAACACTTAGACGCCTTTGGCCCAATAGTCATGGGATACATTCTTGTCCCAGTTTAAATGGCCCAACAAGTCCATATCCCATGACAAATGGTCCAAATGGATCCAAACGATAATGTTCCCAAACACAAGCATATGAGGGAGATAATACAAACATAACATAATAATTTTCACATAATGGCCCATCAACATTTCAGAAGCCTTGGGCCTAATAGTCATACAATACGAACTTGCCCCAGTTTAAATGGCCCAGCAAGCCCGTATTTCTGATAATAGTCCAACTGCATCCAAATGAGGATGGTCCATAAGCACATTCTCAAGGAAATAATTGTTACTTTAACCATACAACCGGTCTATGGGTGGATTTGCAAGAGTATGGACAAAGGCTCTCACCGGCGAAGGATAGCCCACAACTAGGTCTCCCCACTCAAGGGTTCAGGCGACCAAGTGAGCGTATCCCTTTTTATACACTAAGGTACGTGCCAATGAGCTATGGTGTGTGACGGACTGTCAAATGGATTTCCCGTTGTAGATTCCCCAGAGGAAGGTGGAGCGAGGCTCACTTAAATACCCAAGCCTCTTAGGCTCTTATCGCTTGGTGTCAGGAATAAACAACGAGTCCTCCAAATTAGTCCATCACAAAGGCTACGAGTAGATGGTCATGTAGGTATCCTCACAGCTTTTCCTTCTAGAAAGGTAGTGAGTGAAGGAAGACACCAAACCATTACCTAGCCTCAAAGTGCCCTTGATTAAACCCTCACTTATCCACTATAGACATGGCCAATTAAAACATAAATCCACTCATTACAAGACAATATTTCGGGGCCAATTCTCATATCCCCAGTGGAGTCGCCAGACTGTAGGACACAGGACCTGGGCGACGCATGTTCTAGGCTCGCGGCCTAGTTGGGAAATACTAAATAATATGGAGTCGCCACCCGGTGTGAACCGGGACAAAGATTTAAGGCCGCACTCACCCCTCACAAGGGAAGACCTCAAACCGTTGGGTTCGGAATGGTCCCTTACTCATGTCACTTGTAATGAAAGGATTTATGTAATATTTAATCAAGCTTAAGTAACACTTATTTCCAAGAGTATCATGCTTCTAATTCTCATATGCAAAATGAAACTTATGCACACATTTCACATATATCTCATATCTAAAATCGCTTGCTTAACATATATCAAAATAGCAACGGACATACAACTTTATTTGCATATTACATTCAAGAAAACACAAGCACACATATTAACCATACAAACATACATATGGGCACTTTTCCAAGTGGTACGTGGAATTGTATCCCAAGTACAGACCGCACTACCGTCCATTCGGAATCGGCTACAGAATTTACGTCTGAGTTTCCATCCGATATACCACAAGAAATAATACTCAAATGTTATCACGACACAAGCATAAGAATTGTAATTCATTAACATAGTTGTATTCATACATGTGGGGATAGCTACTAGGAAAACTATGCATGAAATCTAATGAAGATGACTCGATTCAGTGGTGCGCGTTCGTGTAGCGTTCGTAAACGCGTTCGAACGGTAAACAGAAGGTTCGCGTTCGTGTAGCGTCCGAGAACGCGTTCGAACGGAACCAGACCTGATGCATAATAAGACTAAGAAGTGCGTATGGCGTTCGCGTAGCGTTCGTAAACGCGTTCGAACGATAAACAGAAGGTTCTCGTTCGTATGGCGTTTGATAACGCGCTCGAACGGAAGTGAAACAGAATGCTCACGTGTTCGTATGGCGTTTGTTAACGCGTTCGAACGGAAATGAAACAGAATGCTCACGTTCGTATGGCGTTTGTTAACGCATTCGAACGGAAATGAAACAGAATGCCTACGTTCGTATGGCGTTCGTGAACGCGTTCGAACGTAAGCAAGACCTGATGCATGACAAGGCAAAATACATGCGCGTTCGAGTTGCGTTCGTAAACGCGTTCGAACGGGAACAGACCTGATGCATGAAATGGGATGCAATACATAAACGACAAAATAAAGGGGGGGTGCGGCGAAGTACTTCCGTAAAGGTGGCCTTTTGGGGCTCTTGATCTCTCAAAGAGAGGACCTTTAGACCAACATACTAAGCCCATGCGCTCGACTGAATCATGCATACATAGAATGAAAGGCAATAATATTAACATAGTGTGCCCGATTGGACGTATCTTGTATCCAACCGAACACACATCAACCGCGCGCAAAGCCTCGTGGTAACGGGCTTTAGCCCATCCCCATAGGGGATCTCACATCGCACTTACTAAGCCCATGCGCTCGGTTGAATCATGCACACGAAAATAAAGACAATCATATCAAACTAAGTATGTCCGATTGAACGTATTTCGCATTCAACCGAACACACATCAATCGGTGCGGCAAAGCCGTGGTGAAGGATTTTAACCCTCAATTAGGGAACCTTTCATCGCACTTACTAAGCCCATGCACTCGATCGTATCATGGGATTAAACAACATGCAGAATTTAAATGACAAGAATTAAATAAACCAAAGCAACTCAAAACAAGAGGATGTGCCGTTTTACTCAAGTGGTACGTGGAGTTGTGTCCCAAGTACAGACCGCACTACCGTCCATTCAGATTCGGCTACGGAATTTACGTCTGGGTTTCCATCCTATATACCACAAGAGACGACACTCTTTCATTCATCCAATACCCACAACACGCATCATACACACAACAAATGCCACAAATACAGAAAATATAATCAAAATAAATAACCAGAAATTAAATACGAGTAAGTGTGATAGATACCCTCAGGTCTAACCTTTTAAGCTGTCTCTCGGACTCGCGTTCCACGAAGATCGAAAGGGGGTAAAGCTCCGCAACTTTTCTGGTTCACTGGTTTGCCTCTTCCTTCGCTGTTCGGCCACTCGAGCTACTGTTCCGACTCTGTTTTGCTGCTGTTTCCTTATGGTTTTACTGCTGTTCCCGCTGTATCCTCTGCTTACTGTTGGTAGGCTATTTTGGTGTTCTTGGTGGACTGTTCTGTGTTCCTTTTTAGTGTGGTTTGGTGTGATTATTTCAAAGGTTATAAGTGCAGTTTATGTTACTGTTTAAAGGGATTGTTGAGAGTGATTTAGGCTGTTGTGTTTTGTGTAATTTTCGGTGATGTGTTAAGGTTTAAAAGGGGTGATTTTCGGTGGTGGTTAGGGTTGTTTATGCTTGTAATTTCGGTGATATGGGGGTAAGGTTGAAAGGAATGATTTTTGTGATGTCTAGTATTTCTTGCTATAATTCTTGTATGGATTGTGTGTATGAGCTAGAGAGATTGGAGAGGAGGGATGGCTAGGTTAGGGGTTGTTTATATAGAGAATGGCTAGGGCTTCACCTTGTCTCACAAGGAAGAGATTTGGTTTCCAAATAAGGAGAGATGGGAAAGGCATATACAAGATTGAGGGGGGACAAAATATTTTAATTTAGGAAGTCAACTAATTTAAATTGGTGTATATCTTATTGAATTAGGAAGTCAAATATTTGATTGGTTTTAATTGGTTAGGATTGATTTTAATTAGGCAAATCTTATTTTTAGTTTTAGTATATAATATATTTGATTTATTTAAGTTAAGCAAGATTTTATTTTATGTTTTATTTAATTGGTAAATGATTTAAATATTTTTATTTAATGTTTAATATTTATTTATTTAATTTGGGATGTGTTTTATGGGCTTTGGGGGGCCAAATGGGCTGGGGTGTGAGGCTAGCAGCAAAACCAGAATTACCGGCTCCGTTCGAACGCCTCCTCGCACGCAGCACGAACGTCCGCAATCTGCACGAGGTTCGAACGAAGTGACGAACGCAGCACCAACGAAGACAGTGAACTTGTGGAATGAACTTGATGACATACTTTTCCGAATTTCCCCTTCCGACCTCCGTTTCCCGCAATATCCTTAGCTAAAAAGGTAGTGCCTCCAATTGAGACTCATCATCGGGTTTCACATGCGAAAATGCAATGCCTACACCTGCATCAGCAGAATTTTGGAATGAATCTGAGGGTCCAGACCCACATCAGTATCAATCTGGGGGCGAGGCCCATGTCAGTAGCAGTTGGGGCCGAGGCCCACTTCAGCAATCAGTTTTGGGGATGAGTCCCGAGGGTCGAGGCCCACATCAGCATCAATCTGAGGGCGAGGCCCATGTCAGTAGCAGTTGGGGCCGAGGCCCACTTCAACATCAGTTTTGGGGATGAGTCCCAGGGTCGAGGCCCACATTACATCAGATCAGTTCTGCCGAGAATGGCACTCCGAGAATGGAGATATAGTCCGGGAATGGACAGCTCGGGAATGAGCACGCCGAGGATGGCACTCCGAGAATGGAGATATAGTCCGGGAATTGGCAGTTCAAGAATGAACAAGTCGGAAATGACACTCCGAGAATGGAGATATGGTCCGGGAATGGACAGTTCAAGAATGAACAAGCCGAGAATGGCACTCCAAGAATGGAAGCACGGTTCAGGAATGAACCACCTTACAGTAACGGTTCGGGAATGAACCACCTCACGATAACAGTTCAGGAATGAACAACTTACAGTAACAGTTCGGGAATAAAGCTCAAGGGGAAGAAAGCCTCATGTCAGTATAGTTTGAGAACAAAGCTCAAGGGGAGAAAGCCTCATGTCAGTATAGTTTGAGAACAAAGCTCAAGGGGAAGAAAGCCTCATCATGTCATAGTTTGAGAACAAAGCTCAAGGGGAAGAAAGCCTCATATCAGTATAGTTTGAGAACAAAGCTCAAGAGGAATAAAGCCTCATCTCAACAGTTCGAGAATAAAGCTCGGGAGGAATAAAGCCTCATCTCAACAGTTCGAGAATAAAGCTCGGGAGGAAGAAAGCCTCATGTCAGTACAGTTCGGGAATAAAGCCCACACTCAATACAGTTCAGGAAGAAAGCCTACATTCAGATCAGTTCAGGAAGAAAGCCTACATTCAGATCAGTTCAGGAAGAAAGCCCGCATTCAATACAGTTCAAGAACAAAGCCACACAGTCAGCTCAGATCAAAGAACAAAGCTCAAGGGGAAGAAAGCCTCATGTCAGTATAGTTTGAGAACAAAGCTCAAGGGGAAGAAAGCCTCATGTCAGTATAGTTTGAGAATAAAGCTCAAGGGGAAGAAAGCCTCATATCAGTATAGTTTGAGAACAAAGCTCAAGGGGAAGAAAGCCTCATATCAGTATAGTTTGAGAACAAAGCTCAAGAGGAATAAAGCCTCATCTCAACAGTTCGAGAATAAAGCTCAGGAGGAATAAAGCCTCATCTCAACACAGTTCGAGAATGAACAAGCCGGGAATGGCAATCCAAGAACGGAGCAGAGTTCAAGAATGAACAAGCCGAGAATGACACTCCAAGAATGGAAGCACGGTTCGGGAATGGACCAGCTTACAGTAACAGTTCGGGAATGGACACCTTACGGTAACGGTTCGGGAATGGACCACATCACAACACGGTTCGGGAATGAACCAGGGGTCGCAGCACCTCACCACCCAAATCAACTCAATACATGGTAAGTCAAGTGGCAGCTGGCGAGCCAGGTAAGTAGAAATGCATTGTATAACTTTGATAGGATTGTCACTGTTGCACATTACACAAGTCCCATCAAAGTGGGGGCGACTGTAGGCACTGCATTTTTACACATAAGTCCCTATGATGAGTCTCATTTTGGAGACACTACCTTTTAAGTCACAGAGGTCACGGGAAACGGACATCGGAAGGGGAAATTCAGAATAAACAAGGTTCACTGTTTTCGTTGGTGCTGCGTTCGTTACTTCGTTCGAACGTCAGGCAGATTGCGGACGTTCGTGCCACGTTCGATGAGGCGTTCGAACGGTGTCGATAATTCTGGTTTTGCTGCTAGCCTCACATTAAGCCCAATTCGCCCAAACCTTGGCCCACACGCCCAAGCCCACTTAAAACACATATTTAACACATGGTGAAATCAAAACAAATCTAAAAATCATATACCAAATTAAATAAAATACTTACACAAATTAAAGAAATTGCATGCCTAATTAAAATCAACCAACAAACTAAATGCCTAATCTAAACCAATCAAATATAATCATACCAAGTTAAAATCAATCCACCAATATATTATTCCCAAACTTAAAATATTGTATGCCTAATAAACATAAACTAAATATTCAACCTTCCCTATCTAGCCAAGATTTGTCCCCCCTCAATCTTTGACTTCCCTTATCCAAGCCAATCAAATCCCTTTCCTTGTCAAGCCTAACCCTTTGCCTATAAAAAAAACCATTCACCAACCTTCTCAACCCTAGCTAGCTCATAGACACAACTCTCCCTCACTCTCAATAACAAGAAGATCACAAACCAAAGAACCCTCATCGCCTTGACCAAAACACATCCCGAACAGCCCCCCTCACCTCACCGAAAAACACATCCCAAGCAGCCCTAAACACACACATAAAACAGCCCCCGAACCACACCATAACACCACCGAAAATAACACCCAAAACAGTAGCCAAAACATCCCAAAAATAGTAACTAAAATACAGCAGCAAAACGGTAGTAGCGGCGGCAAATCGGAGTCAAAACAGCAGCAAAAGACGGAGGACGACGACCCAAAACAGTAAGACAACGAACGAGAGCAGTGAACCGGTGAACCGGAAGAGTTACGGAGCTTTACCCCTTCCGATCTTCGTGAAACGCGAGTCCGAGAGACGACTTAAAAGGTTAGACCTGAGGGCACTTTTTCATTAGTTTCTATCTGTTTCTTTTGTTATTGAATTTTATTCGCATGAGAGTCGTTTATGGATGCATGTTGTGGTTTGAATGAAATGGAAGAGTGTCGTCTCTTGTGGTATATAGGATGGAAACTCAGACGTAAATTCCGTAGCCGAATCCGAATGGACGGTAGTGCGGTCTGTACTTGGGATACAACTCCACGTATCACTTGAGTAAACGGCGCATATTTCGCTTTATGTTGTTTTGATTATTCGCACTTTATTGTTCCGTCTCTTAAATTCTGCATGTTGCTTATTTATGCATGACTCAATCGAGCGCATGGGCTTAGTAAGTGGAATGAAAGATCCCCTATGGGGAGGGGTTAAAGCCCTTTACCACAATGCTTTGCCGCGCCGGTTGATGTGTGTTCGGTTGGATGCAAGGCACGTTCAATCAGACATACTTAGAATAATATGATTGTCTTTATGTTTGTATGCATAATGTGATGTGACGCGCATGGGCTTAGTATGTTGGTCTAAATGTCATCTCTTTGAGAGATCAAGAGCCCCAAAGGCCACCTTTACGGCAGTACTTCGCCGTGCCCCTTTATTTTGTTGTTTATGCATTGCGTCCCATTTTATGCATCAGGGCTGTTCCCGTTCGAACGCGTTTACGAACGCAACTCGAACGCGCATGCATTTTTGCCTTATCATGCATCAGGTCTCATTTCCGTTCGAACGCGTTTACGAACGCCATACGAACGCGAGCATTTTGTTTCATTTACGTTCGAACGCGTTATCAAACGCCATACGAACGCGAGCATTCTGTTTCATTTCCGTTCGAACGCGTTTACGAACGCTACACGAACGCGAACCTTCTGTTTACCGTTCGAACACGTTTACGAACGCTACACGAACGCGCACACACTGAACTGAGTCTGTCTTATCATATTCACGCATAATTGCCTCTTGGTTGATCTTTCTTGTGTTATATAGCCAACCGTATTATTTGTATTCTTGCATTTATCCATTCTATGTGTTCTTGGGATTGTATTCAAGCATGATTAGGCTGTTAGCAGGTTATTTAGTTAATAGGCTCATGAGATAGTACTCAAGCATGATTAGGTTGTTCTTAATTTTCCCTATCATAGGATTGAAATATGTTCATGAGATTGTCATGTGATGTTGCATGTTGTGATGAACTTGTTGATGTATGCATATGAATCTAGAAGCATGATATTTTTGGAAATAAATGTTATTTAAGCCTGGTTAAATTATTACATAAATCCTTTTATTACAAGTGACATAAGTAAGGGACCATTCCGAACCCAACGGTTTGAGGTCTTCCCTTGCGAGGGGTGAGTGCGGCCTTAAATCTTTGTCCCGGTTCACACCGGGTGGCGACTCCATATTATTTAGTACTTCCCAACTAGTGCCGCGAGCCTAGAAACGGCGTCGCCCAGGTCCTGTTGTCCACAACAACCTCCTATTACACTTGCATAAGTATCCAATACTTAAACATATGGGATTTATGTTGTTATGCTTCCATAACACGCACATGTGTAATACTAGTCTATTCCGTATTATCAATGTCCAGTCTCGATAATACTACGACTAGGGATATTTAATGATTAAACCTTAGTGGATTAATATTGTCTCATATCTTATTAATCTGGTACTAATCATATGGACTTCTATCATTTATATATCTCGGTAATCTAATTACAAATGATAAAAGAGCAGTTTCCTTTGTCACACAGTTAATTTGTACAACGACACCATGTTCTATACAAATAGTGATGCTATGGGTCATAATTGTCCAACAGTATGGAGGTAATGACAATCCTTCTATTTCGTATGGAGGAGATGACAATCCTATATCATTTAGAAGATATGCCAATTCTTTTATGTCTTATGGAGAATAATACAATCCATTCATGTCATATGAGGGAGATGACAATCCTTCCACATAGTCTAGAGTTGAAGGCAGTCCATATATGTCATATGGAGAATATGACTATCCTCTCATATCGTTTGGAGAAGATGACAATGTTCCATGTACTATGGAGTTGATGGTCATCCACCTTATTATATGAAGAATTTGGCAATCCTCTCATGTTGTCTAGAGGAGATGAAAACCCTTTCATATAGTCTGGAATAAATGACCGTCCATCCATATCGTATAGGAATTATGGCTATCTTTCCACGATATTGGGAGTTGATGGCAATCCTTCCACGTAGTATGAGTCCGTGGATCCATTATATAGCCTCATATCAGCTCAGTTTTTTCTGACTGGAAGTCTGCACCAGGTCGGTTGGAGAGATGTGTTGGCTTCTTTGGCGATTCAGCGGACGGTTGCCTGATGGTGAATTGTTGAATGCTTCTAAGAGATTGAATTGAATGGCAGGATTGTTGGGGTGATTAGTAGCCTCGCGCCTTTGGGAGGTTGAAGAAATCTACTCCAATTGCTTCTAGAGATTAGTATTAGAGTTTTGCATGGCTAACATTTGCTTGATGCTTGAAGCCATGAGTATCTATGTTTGTAAGGACCGTATATTAAGAGATCTTCACTTACTATAAATCGCTAAGGCCCTACGGTGGGCGCCAATTTTTGCCTGAGGTCCACAATCGAGATTTTATAGTATGTGGCACTAACGATCCTGCAAAACGAAGGTAGGGTGAGCAGGGAGCCTCAACCCACCAGTGTGGTGGGCGCCGTAGGCGCTCTGACGCTCAAATCAGTAGTGAAGACAAGCGATAAATAGTTGAAGAGGAAGGTCTGAAGTTACCTTGACCTCCGTGGACTGCCGTGAGGGTGGTGGTCCAGTGTATAAAGGGTGAAGAGTGTTGAGAGCTTAAGATTAAAATGTTCAAGCTTCCCCTATGTACGCTGAGTTATATGTCTATTTATAGGCAATAGACATTACTTTTTTAGTTGGCACAGTAGTTGTATTTATGGAAGTGTGACCCATAACATGCTAAAATATTTGACTTTCGGTGATTGAGCATCTTTGCATGTGGAAATGCATGTGCTTTGTCTAAAGAAAAAAAGGATGTAGTATGTGTAGATTTAATGGAGTTTGTCTGGATTGCCTGTTAGATCGGGCCTGAGAGGGGGTTCGGGTTTTTGCCCCAAATTTGGCATTTGATTCCGTTTGAAGGGATTTGGGCTTTATATATCATTGGACCAGGGCGAAAAGATGATTATACCCTTGGTCCAAATTTGGCATGCACATCGGTTAAATATTTTTCACATCTGATAAATAGCTCAAACTGAAAGAATTAAATAATTAACATCTAACTGTTTTCCATATGATTGGTCATGATATATAAAGAAATAAGTGTACTGACATATTCTACCCATTAGAGGATAGAGGTACAATAAGGTCGCACAAATGTCTAATATGAAATGGTCTTCTTATATTTTGTGGGTCTTAATACTTGTTTGGAATATAACTGGAAAAATGAAAGGAATAGAATTTTTTACCAATTATAATTATTTATGTATGTAAATTAATACCTCATCATCAGGTATATTAAGTAAAACCATTATAGCCATAGTTTTTGGTTGTCCACGCAATGTTCACTTTCTAATGCAAGGATAAACATGATCGCCTTTGAGGATAAACATGATCGCCTTTGATGGCATATTCTTAAGTCACAATTCCAATGGTTTCAAAATGGTTTCAGATATCCACGCCTTTATATATACAATTCCATTAGAAAACTCAAACATAATTTAACTTAATATAAAAATAGAATGCATAGTTAATTTACTTGAAATTCGTTCCACTTTGAATTTATTGGCTTTATTAACTACAATTTTATTTGCTTGGTCACAAATAATATCCCATGTCAATGTACCATATGTAATATTATTGAAGAAATTTAGATCTTCCACTGCATTCATAAGTTCTATTTGTACCCATCTCTCATCAGATTCCACAAAAAAAAACTCGATCAGCAAAATAATACAAAGATATCTTCAGTGCATCAGAGTATGAAATCGCTATGAAATCAAACTGAAGAAACTTTGTGTCTAGCTCATTGAGTCTTTCATACATTACATCAACCAAATAGTTATCATGTATGTCAAACATATCACAATCTATCAGAACAGAAGACCCACTTCGAAGACCCGTGACTAGACACCATTCCCGAGTGCACAGCCTTATTAATTTTCCGCAGATGCGAGACCATAATTGAGACCCCATCTTACTTTCCATTTGCACATTTAGTTTAAGAAAAATATTATGCATTATCATCATTTGAAATCCATATCAATCTCCAAGAAATACCCAAATATTAATTTCTTAAACCCTTCTAGTTGTGGAGTAGTCAATTTTTTTTTTACTACTTCCACAATTGTGAATACTTTTCTCTATACATATAAGCAACATAAAAATTAAATCATTAATCCAAATAAATGAATGTCAATCAAGTTGTCACAAGAGAACCTGTATGGACGCACAGATTGTTGAGCATCATGTCTGCCTTGGCGCTCAACTTCTCACACAGGCGTTCGCACAGACGGCCAACACATCGTGCTGGCGCCTAAGTGGACACCCCATTCATCGCACAAGTGCTCGCGCGGAAGCCCTAAGCATTGCTCAAGCGCCCGCGGGGACACCCATATATGTTGGTAGACGTTCGTGCGGACACTTACACAAATTAGTTAGCGTCCGTGCGAGCACCCATTATAGTAAAATATTATCATGCATTTTTACAAACATTTGGTGTGTTAATATTACCAACACCATATTAACTAAAGATCTTTATATTTAATGTCAAATCTAGTAAAAACACTCATAACAAACACACATTTGGAATATATGTAAAATTTAAAACCTTGTGAAATGAATTAGATTACTCACCAAGTTAAAAAATATTTTTTTTACAAAAAAAAAAAAAAAACCAAATCCGCACGCCCTACCACCACTCAGTCGTCATTGTCGTCGCCGGAGTCCTCCTACGTCACCAAAATATTCGGTTCTTGTCATAATATTTGAGAGTTTGGGCGATTAGGGTTTGAGATAGTGAAAATGGAAGAGATGAACGTTGTGAAATATTTATAATAAATGGTAAAATAGGTAGTTTATACTGAATTTGATTATTAAATATATTTTTGAGATTGTTGATTATTTTTTATATTGGGTAAATGAAGTTGGTTATTTTTGTAAATTTCCCTTGGGTTATTTATGCTATATTATTAACATTTTATTACTAAAATCTATGAGAAAATAATAATTGAGTATTGTCAATTTTGAAATATTATATTTACTACTAAGTTTATGACAAAATAATATTTTATTATTAAAATTATATAAAATCTAACATTTTACTATTTTTCTGTTAGTTAATTATTAATTTACTTAATTGATATTAGTGTTAAAATTTAACGGTCAACTAAAATTATTATTTTAATTGATCTTAATAGTAAAATATTATTTTACCATAAATTTAATAAAAGATATAATATTTTAAAATTTACAACTTAATGTTAATAACCCAATAATATTTTACTAAAGATACTAAAATATTTCAAAATTTATAGTACAAAATTATTATTTTACTAGTAAAATATAAATAATTATTTAAATTTCCACGAGAAACAAAAATATTTCGAGAGTGGAATTATTTCGCCCTTATAATTTGATTGTTTACAAAAATAAGACATTAGAAACAGAAAATTTAATAGTTTTTGTATTGAAGGGTAATTAGGTCTTTGCATAATCCTTTACGTTAGATTTCAAAATAATCAGTTCTTTGTATTATTTTTGTAACTGGCATTAAAAATTGGTCATTCCCGCAAAAATCTCTCTATGAACGAACGAGAGGCCTAAAATTAAGCATCTAGTTCAGAAACAGACGAACGGTAACGGAGCTCGATTCGTTAGCAATGGAGGTCCTACACCAAATCCCAAAACTCAAAATTCCGAAGCTCAACAATTTCATCAACAAAAGGATTCGTCGGATTCCGGCGACGAGATTCAATTCGCATTCCATGAGAGCCGATGCATCATCATCATCATTTGCATCATCACCGGCGCCGTCACAGTCGCCGTCGACGGCAGGAGAGAAGATGGTGGTGGAGCTAGTCGGAGCTTTCAATGAACTAACGGAGAGAATGAACGTGCTGTCGAGTAGCTCCTCAAGATTACTCTTCAAAGCTCTGAAGCTTTCAATTCCCATCCTCCAAAGCTTGCCTCTTTCCCCTGATTCCCGCTCTCCGCTCACCAAAGCCTTATCTGTCGCCCTTCTTCTCGCCGATTTACAGGTACCCTTTTGTCTAAAGGTTCAAATTTTATCAAAAGTTTGAACTTTAGTAATGTTAGTTAAGTTTTGAACTTTTTGCAGATGGATGCTGAAGTAATATCAGCTGGGTTACTGAGGCAAGTTGTTGAGGCAGGTGGGGTTTCCATACAGCAAGTGAGGGATAAGATTGGAGTCGGGACTTCCCATTTGTTGCATGAGAGCTTGCGTGTTAAGAATAATGTTAATTTGAAGTTACAAGTTTTGGATGATGAAACTGCCGCTGCTTTAAGAAAGTTTTGCTTGACTTATTATGATATTAGGGCTTTGATTCTTGACTTAGCTATTAGGCTTGATATGATGAGGCATTTAGATTACTTGCCGAGGTATCAGCAGTTGATGATTTCTCTTGAGGTTATGAAAATTCATGCCCCTTTGGCTCATGCCGTGGCCACTAATTACTTGTCATTTGAATTAGAGGATCTTTCATTTCGGTATTTGTTTCCTTATTCGTATCTTTATGTGGATACGTGGTTAAGAAGTCATGAGACGGGGAGTAAGCCTTTGATAGATATATACAAAGAACAGCTACTTCAGTTTTTGAAAACTGATCCAATATTATCTGACTTGGTGGAGGATGTCTCTGTACAAGGTCGTTATAAAAGCCGTTATAGCACAATGAAGAAGCTGTTAAAAGATGGAAGGAAGCCAGAGGAAGTGAATGATGTACTTGGTTTACGAGTCATATTGAAACCTAGGTCGAATGTAGAAAATTCATCAGAAATAGGGGACAAAGCATGTTACAGGACGTGTGAACTGATCCAATCTCTATGGAAAGAAATGCCCCACAGAACAAAGGACTACATCGCCAAGCCCAAAGGGAATGGGTATAGGAGTTTACATATGGCAGTTGATGTGAGTGACAATGATAAAACTAGACCGCTTCTGGAAATACAAATACGCACCGAGGAGATGGACATGTTGGCAGTCAATGGAACGGCATCCCATGCATTGTATAAGGGTGGGCTTACCGGTCCGGAAGAGGTCAGTGATCTGTAATCACAGTGTCTTCAAAATATTTTTGTAAACAAGTCTTAAACTTATCCAATTCCTAATTGTTTACATTAGTTTTCTTATTTCCATTCCTTGAGTTTCTGAGGAATTGCATTAGAGGAGTATATATATGTATAAAAGTTAGGTGATCATAACATTACCAAGAAATTCAGAGCTTGACAAGTTTTTAGTTGGTGCTTAGGCAAAGCGGCTCAAAGCAATAATGTTGGCTGCAGCAGAACTAGCTGCACTGCGTCTTAAAGATATTCCATCCTCGAATCATAAAGGCTTTGAGTTTGACCAGAGAGGAGTATTTCGTCTACTTGACAAGAATGGTGATGGTAGGATCAGCATTGAGGAACTCATGGAAGTAATGGAAGAGCTTGGAGCCCCAGGAGAAGATGCAAGAGAAATGATGCAGCTCCTTGATTCCAACAGTGATGGTTCTCTGAGCTCCGATGAATTTGATTTGTTTCAGAATCAGGTAATTATTGGTAGTTGTACCAAAGGAAGTTTTATTACATGTTTTATCTCTGACCATCTGATATAATGATATTTCTCTATCCTTTTCCTTTCAAATAAATTTGATCAGAATTTTTATCAAAACTTGGGTGCAAAGGTGCTTGAGTTTGTCGTTGACCAGGGGTCTTTCAACATTGTCAGATTAATAAGATTAGATGATATCTATGGTGGCTTGGTAAAACAAATTGCAAGTATTGACCATACTTCCTTTATGTATTTATTTGGTTTTCGTTTTTGTTTATGCAGGTTGAATTTATGCGGAATTTGGAGAACAGAGATGATGCATACAGGACCATGTTGAATGAGAAGCTTCAAATTGCAGCAGATGATAGTGGCTTGATTCAGGTATACAGCAAAGAACTTGGCAATAGGCTTGCTAGTTAGACTAGCATCAACTGATAAAAGGTTACGTATATGAAACACGTTTACTTATTCACCATGTATATATCAATTCATACTGTCTATAGTGAAATCTGAATGTATGCTTATGTATTATAACATTGCTTCAAAGATCAATCAGATTGATGTTTGTTAATACCTGTTATTGTAGACAAAAACTTTGATTCGATCAGATTGCCTATTCACATTTATGGTTGGAAGTTAGTATGAGATCCCACTGACTTAGATGTGTATGCTGAAAATCAGATATTAAAATGTAACAACTCTAGAAATGCTTTTATTTGCTGCTGGCACAATAACAAGAATACGAGATGAATATTGAAAAGGCAAACTGCCAGCAGCATAATTGATACTGCTGTCTATTTACAATCTCAGTATGTCTATCTATTTGCACTTTTGAATACTTCTCTACTTGAATTTGAGATATCTAAAAAACTAAATATTTCGCATAAATCTTTTATCATATGAAGTTGAACTAAATTTCCACCCAAGGCTGATATAGTGATATCCCTAGATATTGTTTGATGAACTAGTAACCTCCCCTAGAGCTGCTCACAGCAATTTTGTGGCCTGCAGCTCAAGACTTGGAGGGAGTCCTAAGTCACTTGATAGCTTGTTACACAACTGCACATTCAAAATTTTGATCTTAGGTCAGTATAATATGTGATGAGGGAGATAAAAAGAGTAGGAAACTTTAGATGAGAGATTCAACTCCATGCCTGTCTATACACCGACGAGTCTCCATATGATTTTCGCAATTCAACAACATATAAGGATGGGCTAATCTCAATTACCTGAGATAATGAGGAAATGATCAATTTAACAATCAGTTATGTAGCACAAAGACTATTGAGTATTGACTACTATCACAAATTACTAAAACTGCATGACTTGTTTGAAAATTTTAGATGAATTACCTCTGCCGCAACTGAAAGACTACCTAGGCTCTTCTGTGGCTTGTGTTCTAGCATGGCTTTCAACTGATGCATGATAAACATACCAATTTCATAAGTCAATAGACTGACTACATAACATAGTTTATATTATGGCGAAAATCATAATACCAGCCAAAAATGTATGAGAGACTAAATGCATGTTGCCAGTTGAGTATTTAAGGAACAGACTACTAACCTTTCCATTTTTCTTCTGGACTCGAAATCCCATCTCTGTACCGATATCTTCAATCCTCTCAAGCAAATCTTTGGCAGAATGATTGGATGTAAATCTGATCTTCCTTTCAGAGACATCCTTAACAAGCGAAACATATACAGGTCAGGTACTGTCGAAAACAGTGAAAATGTAGTTGTTTTACTGCTTTGCTTTCTTTCATTCTTACCTCTTTCTCAAAGAAACCAGAGAGGTCTAGGCATGAGGACATCCCAATCAATTGGAAAGCATTGATGAGGGGGGGAGAGCCAGGAGTCCCGTCCTCATGTGGCTGTTGCAAAAGCAGCATCTTTTAGTTACGGCAACAAAGGTTTAAACTATACCCACTAAGGGTCTTTAAAAGAGAATTTACGAGTTCTTACCACTTCTTGCAGTGAGAAGGCTTCATCATCGACGAATATATCTTCTTCGTCATCATCAGGATTTGCAGGTGTATAGTCCTGCTTGAACCATTCATCAGCTTTGATACCTGGTATTGTTATCCTTTTAACGGGATTTGGATCAAGAATCCTCCTCAACAGGTTTTGAGCACCTGGAGATAACCATTTTGGTAGCTTAGCATCTCCCTTGAAGATCTGAAATTTGTCAAAAAGGACAACAATACCAACTTATAAAATTTCTTCAATTGCGGACAATAATGCAAAAGGTAGAAAAAGATCAGAAGCAACATCTTGTTACCTTCTGATAAAGAACAGCAAGATTTCTGTCATCGAAAGGGAGGTATCCAGTGAGAATCACGTATAAGATAACGCCACATGACCATATATCCGAGGTGGCACCATCATACCCTCTATTGGCAAGAACCTCAGGGGCAACATAGTTCGGACTTCCACAGGTTGTATGCAATAACCCGTCATCCTGATTAATTAGAACAAATGGATCAACAATTTGAATGTAATCCTTGTTAGAAACTTCCAGTTTTGAGGAGAAAATTTACCCTAAAATGCTGGGGCAAAGCACTGAGGCCAAAATCAGATATCTTTATATTTCCTCCGGAATCAAGCAAAACGTTTTCTAACTGCAACACATTGAGAAAGGATGTTAATAGGAAAAACTTGCAAAGGGGTAATTCTCATAAATGATACTCGTGTTTGGTTCGATTCAGAAACTAAGGCCAAGAAATAACCTTGAGATCCCTGTGGAAAACACCTTTGTCGTGACAGTAACTCACACCATCAATCAACTGCTGGAAGAGCTTCCTTCCTTCAGCTTCGGAAAGTCTCCCCTTCGACGCCTGCAGCAACACAGACATGTTAAACATTGAATCACATTACAAAATTTTGATTTTTAGTTATATCACTTTCAGCACAAGAAATCCTGAAAGAATTATTCAGAAAAGGGATCCTCACAATTCTGTCAAACAACTCTCCACCAGTCACATATTCCAGGACCATGTAAATCTTGCTTTTGCTAGCCAACACCTGCATTTTTTTGGCAGCAAAGCAACAAATATTTTCATTTTCATTTTCATGCAACTAAGTCTTTGTCATATACACATAAAAGCCATTTTAATTACTGGTTAAAATTAGTCAAATAAGTTCCATACACCCAATGCAAATTGACCCCTCAAGTGATCAAAACCTATCCATTATTCTTTTTACATCACCATCCATTCCACATCACATGAAGCAAAGCAAGCAAGCAAGCAATAACCAGAATTGATCAAATAAAATAAATTGTGGGTCAGATAATATTGCTTGCTCTCCATAGTGGATCCCACAACATAAAATAATTGAAAATGGGGTTCAAATTATAATCAATATCAGCCAACTTGTCAGCCCTTATCTAGCCAGAACCAGCATCAAAACAAAGAATCTGCCCATCAGATGGCCACCACTTTCCAGTTAAATGTTGTGGGGGTACACTCAGTAATCAATCACTGGAATAATTATTCCAACCTACACCAACTAATTTTTTTAATATAGGTGTCAGAGTATTATTTGTTGCTGGATTCATTTTTTTTTTTTTTTTGGCAGAGGATCCATCCAAGAGCATTCACTGGACTATGTCATGTCAATCAAATGAATTTGAATAATTATTCATTCTGCAGACTCCTTTGAACAAGTCTAGTGATCCAATGGTTTTAGTTAATGACATGTAAAGTGCCAAAAAACAATTAGAGAAAGAATCTAAATTAAATTAACAATTGAAACTTGAAACTTGAAACAAGAATAGGGGGCAAAAAAAGTTAGACAGACAGGAGGGCTAGAGATTTAATGAAATGCTTTGCTATGATTAAGGGGAAGGAATCAAGAACAGATTTGCAAGTTAATTAAAATAAAAATAAAAATAAAAATTAGGGATAAGGTTATTTCAGCCAACTCCCATGATTTTGCAATCATATTAAAAATCAAATTCAAAACAATAATCTCAAATACTGACCTCATGTAATCTGACAACATTAGGATGTTTGAGAAGCTTCAAGGTGCCAATCTCTCTCTTTATCTGTAACATTTAACCATTTTTCAACAGAGAAAAGTGTAAGAGAATAGTTATGATTGTGAATATGAGTCCTTTGAAAGTTGGTTTTAGAAGAGAAAGGACAAGAAAAAAGGAGGAGGGAAAAAAAAATCCATAAACCTGAACAAAGCAAAAACATTAGCCATTTTGCCTCCTCCCTTTGTTGAAATAAAAGAATCAATTCAATACTTGCAGCCATAACAGATTACATTTACAATACAGAATTATGAGTCAAGATTTATCAAAATCAATGTTGACTAAAAAATCCCATAACTATAATTTATTAGCCATTTCGATACTCAGATCTTCCTCCTTTTGTTGGCAAAAAAAAAAATCAAAAAAAAAAAAAAGATCAAAACAATAAACTTTGCATGAATATGGGAAAAAAAAAAACCCAGAAGAACAGATCACATTAGCTAGCCCCGAAAAAGGGCCAAAAACAAAAAAGAAATAAACCGAGAACCCATGAGAAATAAAATTAAGAAGGAGAAAAAAAAGGAACCTGATCAGTGATCTTGAGGTCGATGATCCTGTTCTTCTCAAGAATCTTAACAGCAAAAGGGAGACCAGAATCCAAGTTCTTAGCAAACTTAACTTTGCCAAAATTGCCTTCACCTAATGTCCTTCCAAGCTCATACTTTCCCAGTTGCATTCCCTCCTCCTTCTTTATAACCATTCACAAAATCAAAAGAAAAGATTTTGGTATTTTGGTATTTTGTGTTTATGCTTTATCTCAAAACTCTTCTTCTTCTTCTTCTTCTTCTTCTTCAGTTACAGCAGTTTGAGAGATGGGATAAGTCCTAAAATAGGTTTTGGTAATGGTTTGGATTTGTAAATTTGTAAATAAATGAATTATGAATGCATATGATGAACTGTGAACATACCAATTGCTTTTTAATTTATTTGTATTAAGATTTTATTTTCTGACTTGTCGTGTTGTGTTGTATTTCCTTTCTTTTTTTCTTACCCCCCACATGTTTCTTACGGCACAGTATTTGGCCGCCTGTTACACGCTTATTGTAAATTATAGGTAGCTACATATGTTGACTTTTTTTTCTTTTTTCTTTTTTAATTTTATTTTAGGAAAATTACGTAAATTTTTTAATGTTTGAGTTATGATGTGCAAATGGACCGGATTTTCAAATGTATTTCTCCCATTTAAGTGTTGTTTTATTAATGTTTTTAAAATTTTAGAAAAATTAAATTTTTTGAATTTTAAATTGATATTCATATTGTATTTTATTAAGTCCGAATTTAAATAGATAAATTTAAAATTATTGAAGATTTTTCAAAATTCCATCTATTTGTTTACCCTAAATAAAATTTGAGGATTTATGTATTTTTGATTATGTGTGAAATATTGATAATTCCCAATTATTTTATTTTAACTTTTCTTGCAACTTTGGGGGCTGTCTAATTGTTATTAATTGATCGGTAAGTTCTATTTTTTTTACCCAAAGTGTCTTCAGAAAGTTATTTATGTTGAGGACATTCTCATAGAATCATTTATATTTAGGTTCTCTCTTGAAGAACATATTAATCAAGATATCACATATTGTTTGTGAAGAATATTAATGGTGAGCTTAAAGAGGTGGTCTTCAGCCAATATCAAATATAAAATCTTGAAAAATTATAACTTCTAAATTGGATTAGAAATTATCATATCTTACTAGAGATGGCTAATGGGTTGGCCCGACACGACATAATATAAGGTCTATTTGTGATAGCGGGCCGACACGATACGACACGGTTAATTAATGGGTCATGTCGTGTCAAGTCCATCAATAAAATATAAGGCCCAACACGATCCATATGGGCTGTGAACCGTGCTGATTCATCGGGCCATATGGGCCGTATCTGGGCCGGCTCATAGGCTTAAAATTTAAAATATTTGAATCATAATTTAAGTCATAGTTAATGTATTTCAATTAATTTAAGTCATAAAATCTAAACTATCTTGTTTTTTACCGTTACTGATGAATGATGATCACTAAACACTTAATGTATTTTTTTTTTAAAAAAAACTTTAAGAAAAATAAATACATCATATTTTATATTATTTGTAACATGTAACTTTTCATTTCATATAAATAAATAAATTATATTTTATTTCTCTTTCAAATAGTATTATTTTTAAATGAGAAATATATCTATTAATTATCTATATTGTTAACAATAGTTTAATTAGTTTTAACTTTTAACATTTAAAAGTTAAAATCAACTGAAAAATGAGATAATGAATTTTTTTTTTTAAAAAAATCTAAAATTTGAAATATAAAATTTAAATTATAAAATTATTATCGGTGGGCCACTAGCGGGCCCATTTTCGTGTCGTGCCAAAGCACGGCCCATATACCAAAAATCTTGGCCAAGCATGACCCACATATGGGTCGTGTCGTGCTGTCATGGCTCACAATAACAGACCGTGAGACCGTATCGTTCCAGGCCTGTACGGAACCCACGAGTTTGATGGGCTGCCCGATCCATTAGTCATCTATATATCTTACTAGTGAGGTTCGAGTGTGATTGAGAGTTCATTAATCTTATTAATGGACCGAATTTTAAAATATTTTTCTCCCATTTAAGTGTTGCTCATTAATGTTTTCAAAATTTTAGAAAAATCAAGTTTCCTAAATTTTAAATTGATATTCATATTGTGTTTTATTAAGTCCGAATTTAAATAATATTATTGAAGATTTTTCAAAATTCGACCTATTTACTCACCCTGAATAAAATTTGAGAATCTATGTATTTTTGATTAGGTGTGAAATATTGATAATTCCCATTTATTTTATTTTAACTTTTCTTGCAACTTTGGGCTGTCTAATTATTATTAATTGATCGGTAAGTTCAATTTTTTTTTTTTACCACTTTTTCACCCAAAGTGTCTTCAGAAAGTTATTTATGTTTAAGACATTCTCACCGAATCATTTATATTTAGGATTCTCTCTTTAAAACATATTAATCGAGATATCACCTATCGTTGGAGAAGAATATTAATGGTGAGCTTAAAGAGGTGGTCTTAAGGCCATATCAAATACAAAATCTTGAAAAATTATAACTTCGAAATTGTATTAGAAATTGTCATATTTTACTGGAGATGGCCAATGGGTCGGTCTAACACAACACAATTCATTTAGATAAGGCTCATACGTGCTAGCGGGCTGACCCGACACGACACGGTTAATTAATGGGTCACTTGATAACAATGGTAATAGCTCAAATCCATGTTTACATAAATATTGGTACCGTTTCCTCCAACTTACATATATTCTTATTTCAATTGACATGAATTGGACTTAATTGTGAAGCATACTAGTGATTAGACAATTTGAATTTAAATTGATCAATTGGTATCATCTATGCTTAATCATATCCTAATCTAGTATCAATTGGGATCACCTAAAACTTATTGGTTTATATGATATGTGTGATCTTTTTGATTGTTTAGCACTGAATATGCCTTGCCATTGATCTTTATTGGTTGAAAATGAAATGCATGAATATTGGTATAATTTGGATGATTTTGATGATCTATACATGAATTTCATATTGAATGGAAAAATGGGAGAAATATTTGAAAATGCTAAGTGTGCATGTTTGTGAACTTTAATATGTTTTGTGCACATATTAGTTGGTATCTCATAGAGCTTAATTTTTACTTCTTCATCATTTTTGATAATGTCAAAGGGGGAGAAATCACATGAATGAGATAAAACTTGTGTTACCATCACCATTGTATTAAGAGAGAGCAAATTTATACTACTGTGTTTGTCTAAGTTTTATAGAGCCATATTGAAGACAATCATATGTTGAGGGGGAGCTAACATTGATGGGGAACTAATATTGAGGGGGAGCAAAATAGTCAACAAATATGGACTCTCAAAGCTTACAAGTTTTAAAGGTTGACATCATTAAAAATGGGGAGATTGTTAGTGACATATTTGCAAGATAGATTTTGATGAAGCAACACTAGAAGACTTCGACGCGCATTATCAGACATTACAAAATGACGTCGAAGCACATTGGTGATAAAGAGCAATAAATGTGAAGATTATCGCCATGAAATATCTTTTTTGGTCTTAGCTTAGGGCTCTCCTTGTAAAGTGAGTTGTTAATTTAAATCTCTAAGCTCATATGACAATATGCACATTCACTTAGATGCATTAGACTCATGTGCAAAATGGTCTTAATCTTCAAATCTTGCATTTTAGCACTTAAACCGGCATATCAGTCTCCTACACCGACATATCGGTGCCCTTGCTATGTTCCGAGCATTTTTATATCTCATCTGGAACCGGGCTACTCCATACCGGTATCCCATACCAGTCACTCTGGGGTTTACACAGTTACTGGAATCGTCTAGAGCATACTGGCATTCATACCGGTCAAACTTCATATTTTTCATGCCCTCGGAAACCGGCATGATCCATACCAGTCAGGAATTTGGTCCTGTTTGCACTTACCAGTGTCAAAGAATAACATTTTATAGTCGTTATAATGGCTGACCGGCATACCGGCCTCTGCATATCGGTCTCAGCGCAAACATTAGGGACTGTACATATTGAGTCCTTATTTCGTTTTTGCTTTCTCCTTGAACCTTCATATAATTTCTTCTAAGCAAAAACAGAAAGTCTACAAAACCATTCTCAATCTCACACACTACACCTTAATAGCATTTGTAGTGAGCTTAGATTTCTTGGGTTAACAACTCACACTAAATCTTTATTATTTTTGTGAGTGCCCAAGTTGTACTTTAAACTTCCATTATCAAACACTTGTGGTTGAGAAGACCCTTGTTGAGTGAGTATACTCAAAAGGGCAATTTGTAAAAAGTTGTGAGTGAGCTTAGGAACAAAACTCATTGTAAGGGTTTTAGAGTGAGCCATTGGAAGATTTTTGTGTAAAGGTTTTTGGAGTGAACCTATGGGACAAAACTCTTGCTTGCGAGTGAGCCACAGAAAAATCGGTGTAAGTTGTGGATTCAACTTAGTGGAAATCTTCAAGCGTGGCTTGTAGGAGTGGACGTAAGCAAAGAATTGGTCGAATCACTATAAATACGGTGTCAATTTTATCTA